>JAVTVY010023297.1:0-90030 GCA_036873755.1 Hanleya hanleyi
CCATTTTACCCTGTAGAGAGACAGTCTTATCCGGTATATTTCTTGTCTGCAGTATAATAGACAGACAGAAATGTAAATGTTGCTAATGTCACTTGTTAATGTCATTTGTCCATCGTACTTTTTTTACAATAATCACCACAAATCAAATGTCAACTAATTTATTCAAAAAAAGATTTACAATGATACTAGCTTGACCTGGCTTATTAAGATATATGTACCATTGCCAGTGTGTTAAATACCAATACATGGATACTATGAGCATTTAAAAAATGTTGCTAATGTCATTTCCGTCCAACTCCCGTGACGGAAATGACATTAGCAAAATTTTGAAAAGACCCTGTATTACAGCATGGGTGATGTCATACACTGACAATGGTACAGATACATCAATACAATTGGCCTAATTCCACTGAGCATATGCAAGTGCTTGTTTTACAAGAAATTTCTTGTAAATATACAAAATAGATTTTGACGGAAAAATGACATAGTTAACAAAAATGTTGCAGATGTCATTTTTGTTTTGTCCCGCTAAATTGAATACTGTACATGGAATTCATAGGGGTTCCTGTTTATTTTCATCTTATGCAATTCATTGACAAGTTTAAGATAGTAAGATACAGGGCACATTGTTTATTAACGATATTTTTGAATTTATAGGTGTTGCAAATGTCATTTCCGTCAATGATTGACGGAAATGTGTGTTAGTGGACCAGGTTATCGTGGAATCTGCCGTATACCCCCCTATGTACATGTATACCCCCCAAATATAATGAATTTGTATGCTAAACGATATATACCACAGCCATATTTGTTCTTTTCGTCTAGCAGAAACTAAACAAGTGTTGTAAACAAGTAACAGTGCCCATCCATCCTGCCGACTTGTTGTAGTTCTAGAAATTTTCTAATTGTCGCTACAAATAATGATTCCTGCTAATCGGAATTCAGTAGGCATATACGCTCTATATATGGCCTACAGGAAGCGATAGCAAAGGCTTTATGATCTCCTCTGTCATGCGCGGCTCGCGACGAACTTGGTGCCTGGCGAGGAAGTCTCGCTCATTCTCGGGCATCATGGCGAGAGAAAGTATCGAGATTACGGTCAATCTGGAAATATCGGCTAAAATTGGGCGGGTAAATGCAAGTTTTTCCCTGAAGAGGCCAGATCGAGAGAAGGTAAAGTAAGATATATGCGACTTGACTAGTCCTGGATCGGTTGAAAGTGAAGTTTATTCGATTTTCGAAGACAAGGGGATATAAAACCGGATTTTGTGAGCGTGGTGTGGCGACGGCGCCAACTTGAATGTCCTCCCTTCCTCTTTTATTACCGACCTCGACCCCCCCCCCCCATCCCTATAATCAACCTATTTAACCAATTAACAACGGTAACGAGCCCCTGTGTTCTGAGCTGTCTTACTGTGGCGTTGGGATGCTAATATAGGTGTTTGCAGAGCATTACTGTGTTGCGTCTATAAAAGCAATCCTAACTTTCACCAGACGCTACGATATGACGACACACAAGAATAATATACATAGGTACGGAGAAGCAGACACAGAGAGCATACTGGTGGACACTGTATTGATATGATTTCCCATCCAGGAATGCAAAGAGATTTCACATTTCTATACTACTGATGGACGAGTTAAAAATGGACGGGGTGACAATCAGAACAAAAGTCCCTTTCAGTTTGTACCTCCGTCTTTAGGAATTTGCAATTGAGTATGGGCAGGCCTGATTAGTATACATAAAATATAACAATTCTAACTTTGGAATTGAACTTTCCGAATTACAGTAATTTTGAAGTCCGTGTCAGAAAGCTAAATTCACAGCGCAATCGAAGTGCACCATACAGAGCCTCAATAATCATGAAATAGAATGAACAGTAGTCCCTTCTGGTCTCCTCTTTGGCGAGGGAGATAAATTGACATACAATGCTGGAGAAGTCTGTGACGGGATAATTACAGATTCAGATTCAGATTCAGATTCGTTTATTGGCGCAAACACAAATCACATTGGTTAAGGCCAGTAACAGTATACATGCACAAGTGTATGATTTTACATGGCTCAACAGAGGCTCGAATTGTTTTCAATTATTTCAAAACTGGTACATGTCAATCTGCCTGTACAGAATATCAACTGACTCTCCTGTCGAAGCTTTGTATTACAAATTTAGCAAATACTCTGGTGATTTTAAAACTATCACATTTTAAAAGTTTGGTGAACAATATACGAGAATGATATTCTGAATTGGGGACGGTCAGACCCAATTCACGAAATAGCGACAATCTTAGATCAGCATTATTTAAACAATGCATAACAAAATGATACTCATCCCCAATAGAGCCCACACAAAACTGGCACGTTCGACCGTTCCTGGGTATAATCGGTTTATGGTAGCGGCCAGTTTCGATTTCTAGCTTATGGTTGCTTATTCTTAGTTTGGTAAGCATCACTCGTTGAGAAGTAGTTAACTTATAAGAGAGATACTTCTCAAAGCCATAGTCTTGTTTAAATGAAGCATAAGTATAACTGGCTTTCTATTACAAGTGTCTTTGTTTTGAGCATGGAGCCAACTATAGACAGGTGATACCCACTGGTATGTCTGAATCGTGTTTGAAATTAGTCATATCCCAAATTATATTATCCAGTTTTTTCATGATATATTTATATTGTGTGCGAATTAATGTGTTGTAGAATATGATGCGCAGAGCCCGAATTTGGGCTGGTGACAACAACAACAGCATAAATATGATGTGGAGTGTTCGAGAGTCGGTTCAGCCTCAACGTCCTCCGTCAACTCCAGCTTTACATATGCGGTGGAGGCAACTGTACTCGGATGAGAAATTGGCAGAATGGTGTCATAAACTCGGCATTTTCACATGGATTAGTTCCGGCGGGTATTATTCAACGGGGAGTATAATCTGTGAATATTTTTTTTTTTTTCGCTACCATTCATGCATTTATATTAAGATCATGTCAGCTTTAAGCTAATATACCTCCAACAAGCTTGCGCTAACTTGCGGCAAGACTGCAGCAAGCTTGTGCCAGGTCGCAGCAAGCTGGCACAAGATTGTAACAAGCTTGTGCAAGTTAAAGAGGTAAAAGCGTCATTTAAAAAATATTCAGCAAATAACGTTACATATTTCGATAAAAGTTATTCAGTAGTTGAAAGCAACTATGGTGAACGTGTTTCTGTGACCTCATTTTTTAATATCACGGGCATTGAAATCACACTTCTGACATTCTCTGAAAAACGTAACAGCACCTGCACTTGGCTCCAGTGCCTGAGATGACGTCAGAAAACGCGCACTGGCATTCCGAGCGTGATGCTTTGCAACGTGATACTCGATCTTAGAACTTATATCGCACTGTGACGGCTTCTAATGTGACGTCATGGATACCTGATCACGTTATCCGACGTCATCTCAGTCATTTCCCATTTTCATGTTGTTCACTAGACCGAATTAAAGAATCTGACAATATTGATCCCTATATGAAATACGAGATTTCAATACTTGAAAATCTTTTGGCAAATGTTGCAAGTGATCATGCTGTTCAGTTTACCCGAACAACTAAAATCACGCTACTACCTCTTTAACAATATACTGAGGTCTGCAGGGCCGTAGCCAGGATTTACTGAGGGGTGGTTCGCCTTCACCCCAAAAGGGAACATCAGGGGGGTTTGCTGTATGGGAAAAGGGGGCAAATAGCGGGTTCGCTTGAGTTTGAAAAGGGCATTTATATGAGAAAAAATTTATAATATTTCCGAAAATATTCGCCCGAACCCAGAAAACCCACCTTGGCTACGGGCCTGGTCTGCCAAGGATTGTGAGCTAGCTTGAACCTTGGCATGGCAAACTGGTGCAAGCCTGCAATTTTTTTAGGCAAGCTAGCAAGATTGCCATATCTTTAGGCAACCTACAGTATATACTGAACTGTAATTGGCGAGCTTGCGCAAGCTCTCGCCAAGCATGCCAAGGGCAGGAAGTACATACTTATAGCAGATGTTTTTTATTTCATGCTCAGCATTGAACCACTGGTATCCATGGGAACCAGCTCTTTCCAACAAGGGTTGTAATATCAGATGACCAACATTCAAATTCAGAGTTCAACTGGTCTTCAACAGGTCAAGACACTTTTCAGATTAGCTCTTTGGTTAAATCTTTGGACTAATATGCTTCGTGTCTGCATTGAAAATACATCTTAGTTCTTAAAGGGGGTTTTACAAATTTCAAATTCTCGTTTCGTTTCGCTTTGCAAATTAAAAAGTTGTTTTGTTTCGCAAATTAGAAGTTCTCGTTTCATTCTCCAGTATACAGTAAGCTGTGTCGGGAATGTTGTGGTTCGAAATCAACAGAGAAAAATAGCCCAATGGGCTCCAGTACCCCTCGGGTATCAGTTATTGTCTACACTCAGCAATCATGAACTGCATAAAATGTATTTTTAGAACTTTGACAACATTATGTAGGTTAAGAAAAATGTGATCTACTAGGGTTGACTGTATAAGTCTCTTGTTTTATAAATACATAGGAAGTTGAGCCAGGTTCGCAGATCTTGAGGTTCTGGTAGAGCATCACCAAATTCTTAGCTCTGAATATACTTTTTTTAATAGCTAATAACCAAATCGATTAATTTGATCTTGGAAATATAGATCAACGCCAGTCATCTTCAAAAATGTTATGGTCTATTCTAACTTAATTACATATAGAACATTAATTAATTAACATATATAATTTGACCTTTATAAAATAGGTCACGGTCAGTGATATCCAAAAAGATTTCAGGTCCAGGCATATGTGGTATAAATTTGGACAATGTAGATATAATATCCTTCATGGAATATTGTACTAAATGGAATATGACCTGGATAAAATAGGTCAAGGTCAGTCAGCTTTGGCACATCTCTGGAAAATTGCCAAATATATACATAGAATTAATTTGGAAAGCCTAGCTATATTTCTTAATGTTATATCATAATAAACATTATATGACCTTTAATCCTTCTTGAGATATGACAGACAGACAGACGACGACAATACCCTTCGGGCAAATTGCTCGAGGGGTAATAAAACCGCACTGCACACGAAACAAAAGATAGAATTGGTGTGGCCTAACCGACATGAAATTCTAAGATTACGAGAATGGAGTACTGATAAACATGATTGAAACTCAAAAATTTATTTTGGATGTGATATTCCAGTTTAACACTCCTAACCACATCTCCTGGGGGTTAAAATCTCACTAGATCACACCTGAGAACGGAACTAATTCCTTGCATTTGACTTGGGTTATACAGGAAAATATTTTCATCTCGAAAACTATTCTGGATTAATTACGCAACCAAAACCGAGTATATATCTTCATGCACATTAAACCAGTGTGGAACAGGGGATATCAATTTCCCCTATAGCCCGCTGTGAAGCCTGACAACCTAACTATCGCTGACAGCCTCGTTGCGTAAGTGGCCATTACCTTGCCATTACCGTACAATTGATGACCGATCGGCATTCTATCCCATCCACACCCCTTGGTGATTGGATGATTAATAGAGCCGTCACATGAACACTGCCAATTGCTTTATTAGGCCGGAGCAGCAATTCAAAATGTCAGCGTCGGGCAAACTTTGTCAGGGCGTAAACAAACGAGAGATCCTGAAGGATCTTGGCGCCCACCATTGTCCGATAATTGTAAGCTAATGACTAGAGGATCTTTTTGTCCATTGTTACTAAGAACAAACGATTGACTTGTAATTTTGTTTACAGAATTTCGAATCTGAGCGAAAAGGATCAGAAAAGGCCACTGAAAAACACCAAGATATAATCTAAGTTTCAGGAGTTTCAAGATTTTTAGAAACTGTGCTCATGTCGGTTGTTATAATACAAGAGAAATGAGCAAAGTTAGTCTGAAAGTGAATGTACATGTATGGAGGATTCTTCACCTTTGTTTCGTAGTATTTTTTTTATTTATTTTTTTGCACATGTCATCATTGGGTACTGGAAGCGAAGACCAATCTTCAATACTTAAGACCAATACTTCAGATTTTATAATTAAGAACGAATGCTAATTCTGTTCTGTTTATACGGCTATTTTGAGATATCTCTTTTAAGATACCATGCTCGAAAATAGTAAGATGGTACACTACTTAATACTGAAGGGATCCGGTCCGTGCAGTAATGTTGAAACTTCAGTATCAGAATCCTGATTATCTCCCTTGGATCGAAACATGCAGTAGTAGTCTACAGTTGTCGAGTTGTGACGTTGAGTCACAAGAGTGACGTCCCTTCATGTAGCCGACCCGCCGGCAGACGAAAGGGTGGAGCAGTTCACTTGCTACTGCATGGACTAAAGAAAGCTGATTTAAAATTTGAAGAAATACATTTTAATTCCGAATTATTTTTGAACTCCTTGATATGGAAGGTGAAGGTATGGATATTCTCTATAGTCAATATATAGAATATGCCCCACCGTTTGATCCGCCGACTCTTGTGATGGAACGTCACAACTCGAGAATACCGAATTAATTTGAAGCGTAACTTGGATTTTCGAATCGGACCAAAAAAGGTATCTTGCACTACTAGGCCCCATGTGGGACCTGTGTACCAAATTTCAGAAAGATCCATGAAATATTTCCTGAGACTTCACTGTAACAATGTTTCAAGGGGAAATTCAAGATGGCCACCTTGTGGCCATATTGGATTTTCGGATCGGACCAAAAAAGGTTTCTTGCACAACTAGACCCCAAGGGGAACCTGTGTACCAAATTTGAGAAAGATCCATGCAGTACTTCCTGAGAAATCACAATAACAAATTTGCATGGGAAAATCCAAGATGGCCGCCTGTTGGCCATATTGAATTTTCGAATCGGACCAGAAAAGGTATCTTGCACAACTAGACGACAAGGTGAACCTGTGTACCAAATTTAACAAAGATCCATGCAGTAGTTCCCGAGAAATCGCAATTAACAAAGTTTCATGGGGAAATCCAAGGTGGCCGCCTGATGGACATACTGGGTTTTGGAATCGGACCAGAAAAGTTATCTTGCACAATTGAACCTGTGTATCAAATTTGAGAAAGATCCAGGCAGTACTTCGTGAGAAATCATGATAAAAAAAATTCATGGGGAAGTCTAAGATGGCCACCTGGTGACCATATTGGATTTTCAATTCGGACCGAAAAAGGCATCTTGCATATGAAGACCCTAAGGGGAACCTGTGTACCAAAATTGAGAAAGATCCATGCAGTAGTTCCTGAGAAATGATGATAAAGTTTCATGGGAAAATCCAAGATGGCTGCCTGGTGGCCATACTGGATTTTCAAATCGTACCAGGAAAGGTATCTTGCACAACTAGATCCCAAGGGGAACTTGTGTACCAAATTTGAGAAAGATCCATGAAGTAGTTCCTGAGAAATCGCGATAACAAGGTTTCATGGGGTAATCCAAGATGGCTGCCTGGTGGCTATATTGGATTTTCGAATCGGACCAGAAAAGGTATCTTGCACAACTAGACCCCAAGGGGAACCTGTGTACCAAATTTGAGAAAGATCCATGAAGTAGTTCCCAAGGGGAACCTGTGTACCAAATTTGAGAAAGATCCATGCAGTAGTTCCCGAGAAATCGCGATAACAAGGTTTCATGGGGAAATCCAAGATGGCTGCCTGGTGGCCATATTGGATTTTCGAATCGGACCGAAAAAGGTTTCTTGCACAACTAGACCCCAAGGCTGCCTGGTGGCCATATTGGATTTTCGGATCGGACCAAAAAAGGTTTCTTGCACAACTAGACCCCATGGGGAACCTGTGTACCAAATTTGGGAAAGATCCATGCAGTAGTTCCCGAGAAATCGCGATAACAAGGTTTCATGGGGAAATCCAAGATGGCTGCCTGGTGGCCATATTGGATTTTCGAATCGGACCAAAAAAGGTTTCTTGCACAACTAGACCCCAAGGGGAACCTGTGTACCAAATTTGAGAAAGATCCATGCAGTAGTTCCTGAGAAATCGCGATAACAAGAATTGTTGATGGTGATGGTGGGCTAAAAAGGACATCATTTCAGAATGCATAAAAGGTCAGTTCAATATCACACACGGAAAATCAAGGGCCATTTCAATGAAACAATAAAACACCAGTGTGTACAAACCATGTTTCTGTGTAGGGAATGGACAAAATACTTAGTCGTCACATCAGAGTGGGCCTGCACGTGTCAGACAATCTCAATTTGTGAGATACGCATATCCCAGCTACCTTGTTGAATGATTGCAGAGCGTAATACAGTCAAGGCATGCAGCATGAATACACTCTGTAACACTGGGTGAGTGAATGGGGTTTAACGTTGCCTACAACAGTTTTTCATCTATATCATGATCGGGAAGGGAGGGAGGAAGGAAGGGCAGGGAATACCTACTTGTAACGGAGCAGATCTAATGCTGCCAGTTTAGAGTGCTGTCCCGCTGAAATATCATGCCGTAGGCATACATGACACCTCACCAAGTCACATTATACGGAGACCGAGTGAACCAGTCGTTGAATTATCTTCTGAATGCTGAGCATGTGCAAAGAAGCAAGTAGTTTCATTTTTCAAGTCTTTGGTATGACCTGGCCGGGGCTTGAACCCAGGACCTACCGCTTACGAGGCTGACACTCTAACCATTAGGCCACAGCAGTGCGGTGTGTAACATAGGGTAAATTGGTAGAGGCTAATCAATTATGGAATGTATATTATTATCACATTGGTTGATAATGTACAGTATAAGCCAAGAGCTGAACCATTCAGGCAATGCACATGCTGAAAAGAAAACAGACAAGCCAACCAGACATAGCGCTGGCATAAAATGACAACCTGCAGTTTGGATCAGGTTTTTTCAATTACATGTAGATAGATTTAGTTCATACACACAGTCTAAATGATATGACATTATCATATCAGATTCTGATGTCACGGCTCTGAGGTTATGGCTTCAATACGTTTTTCACCACATATTATTGTTTTAAAATCTTTTATTGTTTAAAAAAAAATTTGTTTAAAAAAAATCCACTTTTATAGAAAAAACTAAATATAAACTTTTTGTTTGCACAGCTTCTCTGTGTGTTTTTATGCAAGGTGTTTGCCCAAGGTCACCAAATGCAAATTGTGTGGAAGTGCATTTTTCCTTCATAAAATATGGAGAGGATCATTTTTATTGAAGGGAAAATTGATGAATTGAATGATACAAAAACGTCATCTTACCAATGTAATGTAGTTTCTCCTGCATTCACCACATGGCAATATATAGGAATAAATATGGCATGTTTTTCTTCTATTACAGGAATTTATAGGAACAAATAATAGTCTGGGTGTGGAAAAATAAGACTGTTGACTTTAATATTAGCATAATAACACCAGGCATCGACAAGAATACACAAAAGAAGCACAGACAACTTAAGAAAATGGGGGATAAAATGGAAAATGGGAAATCAACGGGGGTGGCTCAGGGTGGGGAATGGAAATCAAGGTGAGGTCGGAAGTACTTCCCTGGAATGTTTCAAAAATCAGACGTTATCAAGATGAAATCGATTCATTTGCCAAAAAATGTAGGAATTTTTGGACTTCTTAGGTGAATATAGGAGAATGTAGGAGGTTGCCAAAATTTTGAAATCCAAAAAAATGTATAATCACTTTGTGTGTGTATGAAAGGATGTGTGTCTGTGGAGGGCCTCAGGGAAGATCAGCACCTAGCTGACTGAGTGTACACTTTTGCCCACCCACTGAAAATAAAGCTTATTATTATTATTATTAAGCTTCAGATTAGAGATTGTTAGAATCCCTTAAGTTTAGCAGCAGCTATTCAGATGTTCTCATTTCTCTTCAAAAAAGCGGCTTGCCTACTGGTAGCTCAAGATGAGACGTTCTATCGGCATATGGGATCTCAATGCAGTGACTGATGTGTGCAGACCACAAATGTTGAGGACAGTTGGAGAAGGCCAACAGCAGTTATGTCCCTTGTTTAGAACTAATCTATGCCCAGTATTGGGTAATATGCACACACAAACCTTTTGTGGCGAGAAATACACGATTTATAAAACACACCCAATTCTCTGTGGTAAAATGAATGTCCATTGTTTTACCATTCATTATCTGATGAGTTTGAAGCTGGAAAACTAATATTCAGTTGTTTGAAAAAGTAAAGAAATGCAGTCGAGGTGGCTTGGTGGTATCCAAAATATGGAGTTTGCATGTTTTATTATATCTTTTTCCAAACCGAATGAAGTCATGAATGAATGAAGTTACATATAAGGGTCACCTACAAGTTACATACATACAGATTATTTGGGAATGGAGTGTCTCAATTTTTTTTTTATTCAATATGCTGTACCACATATATTTAAATTTGCTCAAAAATGTCTAACACAACACACATAGACAAGGATGGATATACAAAATGACAGCTATTTCATTCCGTCAGCTGCTTCAGCTAAATACGTATTCACTTTACTTCTCATGATTTCTGGAATTTTTCTGCAGTAATTTGTTGAATATTTTTTTGAAAGTATGTTAATTTCATATAATCATTACTTATCAAGGGTAACATTGTCCGCTATACAATGAACTGTACTTCCCCCCCCCCCCGAGACCCTCCGGAGACAGCACTGTACAGAAAGTAGGCTGTCGCCATCGGGACCCCTCGGGCCGGGCCCAGAGCAATTGTGGAAATAATGTTTCTGACCCCAACAACTCACATATTTGGGGTGGGCATACTTTTACCTGTATGATATAGATCATAGACAGACAAAACAATATAGCAATAGAGCAGTGATTACCTACTCTTGAAAACACATCCGATTACACCGACTTTGAATAGGCTTCTGGTACTAGCTGCATTAAACAACTGTATGAAGTTTCATTGTTGTGAGTGAAGGACTTTGTGAGATAATGTGTTTACAAGGATATAGACAGACAGACATGTATAAAGGGGCATAACTCCTGAAAAACACTTCCGATTACACCGACTTTCAATAGGCTTCTGGTACTGGCTGTATTAAACAACTGTATTAAGTTTCATTGTTGTGAGTGAAGGACTTTTTGAGATAATGTGTTTACAAGGATATGGACCAACAGACATGTATAAAGGGGCAGAACTCCTGAAAAACACATCCGATTACACCGACTTTCAATAGGCTTCTGGTACTGGCTGTATTAAACAACTGTATGAAGTTTCATTGTTGTAAGTGAAGGACCTTTTGAGATAATGTGTTTACAATGATATGATGGACAGACGGACAGACAGACAGACGACGGAGGCAACGACAATACCGCTCGGGCAGAATCTGCCTGAGGGGTAAAAATGAAAAAGAAGATTGATAAAGTCCACTGTCGCTTTATTTTTCCACTATACAGCCTATGGCCAAACAGTTTTGTCATATAAAGTGGGCTTTAATTCTTAACACAAATCTGGACTCACTCTTACACCCACTAACTTTCCTGTCCCTGGCACACAAACAATGTATGGTTTGAATTCGAACATCACCACCACAACAAAATGAGATGCGTTTGACGCAAGAAAATGACAAACAAGTATTACATATAACCACTTTAGTAAACATCGCTAAATTGACAAGTTACTTAACCAAATGGACAAACATTTGTTCCAATCCTCTATATACTCTTCTTCGCGTTAGATGCATTAAAACCTTTCCAGATGTTTCAGACAATTGTCATAATATGGTATAGTGCCAATGTGAGACACCATGAATGGAACTGACCAAGCCATCCTAACCATGATAAGAGTAAGGTAATCCATCTAATAATTCAATCCTCTTATAAAATTTCAATCAGTGGTTCTAATAAATTTGATCACTCTCTGAAATCATTAAAATAACAAAGAAATAAAGGATTACCGGCATGATTTTGGACCATTTTGTCAACTTCTTGTTCCAATAAATTCGATCACCCCCAGATTTTATGGTGGGAAATTTCACTTCCTGTGATTGAATTATTACTGGATTTACATGTACCATATGTAATGTATATGTGTTATTGTCACTTTCTCAACAGACCAACACTTTACAAAGAGGCCGATTCAGGTCTTTCATACATCTAAAACTCAAACATTACTAAAATCAAAGAAATTTGGTAGAGCTCCGAATCAGTTTCAGACATCAATTGGCCAGTAGTTAATGCGTCATATTCCACAACATGTTTCACTCCCCACTGAATCCTATATATGCTCATAGTCTGGGTCTCCCTGGGTACAAGTTTTCACAGTTCACCTGTGCTTCATATGTGGGCAAAAGATCTATATATTTTATATTCCTAGATTAAAGGTCAGTGACAAGGAAAAGAAGTCCTATTTTGGTCTTGTGTATGTATTTTCATTGTTAAGAAGTGACATCAAGTTTTTGTACATACAATGTGCATGTACCCATTACTTAATCAGGGCTGGCAAGACCTGCCTGCATTGAGTGATAAATGCCATTAGTATCAGTTTATAACTGCTTGTTGGACTGGTAAAGAGCCTGTGTCACCATGGAGATGAGCCAGACTGGTACAATGGATATGAACGGTAAGCAGCGATACTATTGCCAGGCTTGAATTTTGCGTTCTGCCAACATTGGTTCCACTTGGCAAGTATAATTTAGAAGTTAGCTTAGCAGAGGGCATTCTGCGCCCTGTTTGAAGAGGACCATACAGGACCATTTGACTAGCTACATGTAGATTTTTCCAATGATGCGTAAATTGCATCCGTGCATTAAGGGGTTCTTGCAGTCGGATAAAATCGAATACATACATGTACATCAATACATGTTCCAAATATAAAGTAGATATGAGAGAACACTGAGAAGTAGTACTCCAAGTGTCCCACACTATGAGCATGTTATATAATGAATCACTTTCGAGTTGCGAAGCCAGCAATGTGCTAGGATATCGGGAATTCACCATTAGATGCCTTAATATGTAATGAGAGTATCATGCCTTACTTAGGTAGGGTGTTGGAGGATGTCAAAAGGTGGAAGGTAAAACTCATTGCTGATATTGAACAGGTCTGGCTCAGCTTTAATGGAACTTCAGTTACAGTTTACACAAGAATGGCTTCCACAAACATATTAATGGGTCCGGAACTCTGGGTGCAGTCTATAGAAGAGCCAAGGCATCTGAAATTGAACAGTAGGCTAGTTCATTATATGCTAAACGGCAACCGTGTTTTGGGAGGACCCCCATAAAACTATATATTTTCTGAAAGAGTAGGCTCTTGCCATGAAGCAGAGACAGATGTAAGCATAGCTGACCAAAATCGGGGTCCCCATAACCCCTACTGAACATGCCCCAAACTTCAGGAAAATCTTCTAAATTTGGTCCAAAATAGGTCATATTCTCTCCCCATCACAGAAAAAACTTGACAATCGATTGTTATGAAGTTCACCGACACTGTGCCCAGTCGAAGGATCAACAAAAATTAGCAAAGAAAATAGGGGGTCGACCATGCCGTTTTCAAGCTCATTTTCCCACTGTAAAATATACCATGTGCTCGCAAGCGGAAAAAGGCCCCAATTTACAGCCACACTTTCGCATTTCCATCTACATAATGAAGCATGGGCCAATCTAACTGGCAAAATACCATGTACTGATTTGAAGCAAATCAACCAGTCAACTGAATGATATTACAAATATTAATAAACAATAAGCCAATAAAAATTCTCATGGGGTCAAACCTGGTGGAATATTAATTTCAAAGATTTTGAGGGGGACCAAAAATCCGCAACTATGGACTACCCCCTTTAAGTGAGGGGTACTTTTTGTGGATTTATTTTTATCTACTCCCTTCAATCTATGGGTCTGTACAAGTATAACGGTATATGACAGTCAATGGTTGAAAGTCATATTAAGATAAAACAGAGCCACACCTTTCCCCCTACCCCATTCATATTTTGACAGTTTTTGCGACGCCATTTTTTCAGGCTAGACCGCTATGTCATATTTGAATATATCTGACTGAAAATTTTGCATCCAGTACTAATATTGTTTACTATTATGTTAAACACAATTCAAAACAATGATATTCACACCCAACACAGGACTGGGATTATTAAACCAGCACAGGGGCTTGGGCTAGAAGGGGGGGGGGGGATATCTCTTAGCATGCAGGGGAATATCTGTTACATTGTGTGCAGTATTCCCAACTCTAATGCTGGTTCAATGAGGTGGGGGTGGGGGCGTAGGGCTGTTTTAATGGTCCCGGGAATTATTCTGTGACACTAAAACTTTTGAAAAAGTCCCGGGACAATTGAAATAACCCTACCCCCCCCCCCCCCCCCACCCCAGCACCAACATTGATGTTGGCGATACTACACACATTGTAACAGATATTTCCCTGGCATGCTAAGAGTTATCCCCCCCCCCCACTTTCTAGCCCAAGCCCCTGTGCTGGTTTAATAATTTCAGTCCTGTGTTGGGGGTGAATAGCATTGTTTTGAATTGTGTTCAACTTGATAGTAAACAATATTAGTGCTGGATGCAAAATTTTGAGTCAGATATGCAAATTTAATGTTATATGAGAAAATGCCTGTTCTGTCATATAGGGTGCAGTCTATAGAAGAGCCAAGGCATCTGAAATTGAACAGTAGGCTGGTTCATTATATGCTAAACAGCAACCGTGTTTTGGGAGAACCCCCATAAAACTATATATTTTCTGAAAGAGTAGGCTCTTGCCATGAAGCCGAGACAGATGTAAGCATAGCTGACCGAAATCGGGGTCCCCATAACCCCTACTGAACATGCCCCAAACTTCAGGAAAATCCTCTAAATTTGGTCCAAAATAGGTCATATTCTCTCCCCATCACAGAAAAAACTTGACAATCGATTGTTATGAAACTCACCGACACTGTGCCCAGTCGAAGGATCAACAAAAATTAGCAAAGAAAATAGGGGGTCGACCATGCCGTTTTCAAGCTTATTTTCCCATTGTAAAATATACCATGTGCTCGCAAGCGGAAAAAGGCCCCAATTTACAGCCACACTTTCGCATTTCCATCTACATAATGAAGCATGGGCCAATCCAACTGGCAAAATACCATGTACTGATTTGAAGTAAATCAACCAGTCAACTTAATGATATTACAAATATTAATAAACAATAAGCCAATAAAAATTCTCATGGGGTCAAACCTGGTGGAATATTAATTTCAAAGATTTTGAGGGGGACCAAAAATCCGCAACTATGGACTACCCCCTCTAGTTCTACTGTTGCAGAATGAGTGAGTGAGTAGCATTTAACGTCGTTTTCAACATTTTTTTCAGTCGATATCACAACGGTGCCTACATGTGCCAGAACACGAGAGTGTCCACAGTTCCTATTATCCTGGACATTGATCAGCCCAGTCTGTACAGAACATGTGTCCATTCCAACACAGACAACTGAGGAAATTTGAACAGTTCCATTCAATATGCTAAGTTTGGAACAGAATGCTTAGCCTTTTGACACCTTCCCTGAACACCAATATTTTTTTCAGATTTTTGGTTTTGTAGGTTTCTTGAGAAGTGTATGTTGAGATGTACCGGTACTCACAAATAAAGTATATGTTAGAAAGTAGCCTAATAGTCATACAGATTCTATGAAATTGATCCCCAGATGTGAGATTCAATTTTACTGTGCGTACGTTGTGAATGGTGATTGTACATCACTGGACCATTTCTCACGGTAACTACATGTATATGTTTTACATAAATGATGGACAGAAAAAACAAACTCAATAGTTATCATATTGTATCACAAACTGGCATCATAAAACACAAGCCTGGGTGGGGCTGGCTGGTTAATTACACCAGAAATAATTACACTCACTAAGAACAGAAAACTGTCACAACTCTTAATTAACGCTGCTACACAATACATGTAAATAACTTTATATGGACATTTTCACATTTCATTTACAGGAATAATATAGATTACACACAATACATAATTGGGCTAAGAGACAACAAAGCTAACTTTTAATATTGAAGGGGGAAAGGAAAATTAATCACCTCTTCAGAATTCAGAATGCATGTTGTTCAGAATGCATACAATAAAGTGCACCGGTGACACCGAGTGGAGAATGATGTTACAAAGATGGATGTAGCATTCCCCCTTAGAGATAACTCTGCCATTGTCACAGAGTCCTTGGTTACTTCCCTTGATGCACAATCTTAATAAGGTCAGCCCTTGATTTTGAGGTAAATTCTGATATCAAAATATATTAACCATGTTTAGTTAATTAACATTCATAATCCAAACTCCTGGTTAAGGTAGTTTCTGCTAGCAATTCAACAAAAATATCCGTGTACCCAATTTGCAAAATGGAAAATATCCTGGACATGCCCCCAATGTTTGTTAAATTACAAACAACACTGACAGGCGACGAATTTACTCAGTTTAGAAACATCCTGAACAGAATTCTGGTTTGTTCATCAAACATATAAGGTACAATCCCCAAATTTGCAGATATCTGTCCCCAATCTGTTTCTTAATGAGGATATTAATTTGTAACAAGCATGATATTTTAGACTTTGATCAAGGGTTTATTGGAAATGGGTGACTGAATTAATTATTTGAGAATTTATTAAAGCCGAAAACAGTACTTGTGTGCATATCCAGAATGGAGGTTTCATTCTGAAGATAAACAGGTTTACTGTTTAATTACAACAAGTTAACCCAGTGACAATTTCATGATGTGATGTGATGGACACACAGAGCATGGTAACATTTCTGACCAGTTGACTTGGAGAACAATAATGTTACCCTGCTATTCCAAGCAAATTAATACACTTGATCTGTGTTTGTTCTCGGGCTATTAAATATGTTCAAGGGATTATGTATACATGTACATCACAATCAGCCTTTCCATCTGAGCCTGGTTGTGCAAAACGTTATCTAGGATTAAAGATTGAGAAAGCTCAGATTGAAAAGCTTTGTTTAGTAATTGTAGTTAATCTGTGTCTTCTTATCATTTACATTAGATTTGGTATTTACCTGGATTTGTACATGATTCACCATTAACAAGCTAACCAGCTGATGCTCACAAAACATTATTGTTACCCTCCATCAAAAAACAGACTTAATCATATGCATCAAATAAAAATTAGAAAATAAACATCCTAAATATGATTCTATGTACAACTGCATTTTAATGAAATTACATTAATATACATATTCTCCATCTCTTTCATACAAATAGTATATCATTCCCTCCCATTCTTTCTTTGTTTCTCTCTTTGTAATAGATTAGGAAGTAGGCCTACCTGTACTTGATAAAAACATTTTACTAACATGTTACAAAAATTATTAAACCAATAGCACATGCGTACAAAACACGACGTCTAGTTCAGGTAAAGGCCTAGCAATGCAGACTGAAGTCTAGTTAAGCACCTTAACCCCATCCCAACATTTCACCCGTTTCATCACATTTTTGATGATTTTGTACATCTTTCTGTCACCTGTAAACATTGCAAAGATTTCATTTCATCTTGGATAAAATGAGTAAGTGTGGAAAGTTGTAGTCCTCTAGAGAGAATATTTGAATGGAATCAGCCAAGAGGCAGAGATACACCTCGAACTCCCCACAGGCCAAGCTTGCGATTACTGCCAAATTAGTTTGATTGTTGAAGGGCTCATATATAGAAAGTTTGGAGATAACACTCTTAACCTATTTTATAACTCATTGACACGACCATTTAATGGTTTTTATGTTTTATATGATGCATCAGGAAAGTATAAACTGTTTTACATGCGTAACAGTAACAGGTCCAGGACTCTCCCACCTTTCTGTCAGAACTGTTTACACCAGTTTCACAAATAGTACACGTCTCTGACATGTTACATGTATACTGTACAAATTGTGACGGACATACAGAAATATTCACAAAATGAAAATGATGATACAAAGAAATGTGTTCTCCAGTCACAATGCACATTTGACAAAATGCACTTATAAAAACATTTCTTACATTCATACTTGTATGTTTTACAAAAGACAATATTATAACAAAACATCTTTTTTTTAATTTAAAGTCAAAATTTTATGAAATGCAGCAGTTTTGATGGATGAAATTGGCAAGATAGCTGGTCACATGATAAAACCAGGTTCGCTACAATCAAGATTTTCCTAGCCAGAGTTAGCTCCCTTGGACTGGAATGCATTGGATTTTAAAATTTATTCAAACAGAACAGAAATAGGTTGATCTGGAGACCAGAATCTTTAAGCGCGATATGATGTCAATGAGTACATAATGTTGTGCCCAGGTTAAGCACCATACACTGCTTCAACAGTGATATTGTCACACAAATACCACAGAAAACATGTCTGATAGAGGCATTCAAAATAAGAATGTACAGATTGATAAGCATCTGAAAAAAAAAGGCATCAGTGATTGAAGGCAACAAATAAATGCCGAAATGTCAATGAATGGCTCATTGGCTCACCTCTGCACGATATCATGTGGGTAGTGATGTCCTTTCAATAAAGATTTCTACATCAGGACATCGGTATTCGCCATATATTATTTGGTTATTATGTCAAACGAGACTGTTTGAAGAGTAGGATACCCTATCAATAGGGATATCACACAGATGAAATCAGCCAAAGGCAAGCTAGTGAGCATTATCACTGTTTTAACTCAAATATTGGGTCAGAGCGGTATTGTGATAATACAGACTAAGACCATTATTTCTGGATCTGCAGTGCTGAAATTATCATGTAGTGCAAGATTTTGTTATTAAAGCATGGCATCGAGCAAGACAGTCAAAGTTATTTATGTGAGGATTGGAAAGACAATACTTTGAGTGCACTCCTTTCACCAAAAATCAGTTTTGGGTAGCAGTTATATTTGGAAATAAATTAGAAACCATTTTTTCCTAATTATGACCAGAATGTTGAGTTTTGTGATGTCTGGTCTAATAGATATACAGACGAAGAATTCATGTAACCAGGACTGAAGATTAACAGGCAAAATTGGTAACAGTCTAGTTATATTAGGGAGGTAACTCTGGATAGAAAATAATAATGAACAGCAAAGGCTAGTATCCATACTTTCTGATTTACATGTTTATAAAAACTCATTAATGTGCATAAATTCCTCTGAATATATCAATAAATAAAATCTTAGGAGTAGCACTTGGATTTCCAACTATTTTGTCTTGTTGATACATATAAACTTTGAATATAATACCATGGTATGTCCTCAAGAAATTATCCAATATTAATTCTAAATTGCTTTCATGGTACATATACATGTACATGTGAGAGTGTCGTTGAACTCAATGGAGTTATATGTAACAACAGTGCATTATAGGATATCTTCCAGATTTCATTGGCCTAGGGATACAATCAAAAGAAAATCCAGCCACTCATAGTTTCAGTAGAGTTCATTGGTGGTCATACAGCTACATCAGTTATTGTTAAGAACACTACTCTATTATTTTTGCACAACCAGTTGAGAATACTGCATCACAACTCTGTTGACATGTTGACATCTTCATTTTATTAAACCCATTATTACACTACAAAAATTTTGGTTAGCTGGAGAGAGACTGTCAAAGATACACTGTAAATACTTAAATCCCCTGACAAAATTATATAACATATCAGACATCCACATTATCTACAGTGTATCTGTGCTAGCTTTCTCCACGAGCCAAACAAAACTTGAAGTGTGAATGGGCCCACAAATCTACTCCCTTCCCATGATCCGTCATCAACTGTAAGTACAAATTCTATAGTGAATGTGATGAATACACCCTAATACCGGTCAGATCTTTGAAGAACTATGGTGAAATTGTCAGTGAAGACAATTGGACAGGCTTCCATTTTCATTCTATTTTCCTATTGATTACCAAGGAAAACTCTTTCTTGCTGCTCTCGTTTGTTTTATCCGAATCCTGTTGTCTGTCATGTTAGGTAACATTGTCTAAATGTACAAAGTGTCATGATGACCATTCCTGTGTACAAAGTGGCATGGTGACGAAGTTTCTGTGTCCATATGTACAAAATTCCATGATGATCGTTTCCACATCTAGATGTATAAAGTGCCATGATGACCATTCCCATCACCCAGGTCCAGCTCCATGTCCTGCTCCTGGAAACTGATCTGGTTCAAAGAGGCTGTTGCCATGGCGATATCTGGCATCATCTCATTAAGGATACTGTCACTGCAGGCACTGGCTTCATGCTGAAAATGACAAGAGTTGGAAAACGTTGTTTTTATTCCTTTAATTTGACACAGAAAATGAAATAGAGGAAGTTTGAATCTAAAGATTGTGTTCAACCAGAAGCAAATGAACTAGAAGTGTGTAATCTTAGATTAAACTAGGTCGAATGTATTTGCCACCACCTGACGTGGATGTGCAGAAAAACTGAATGTGTCGGGTTTCTGAAGTTTCAAAACAAAATTTTGCCACCACCTCCCTGCTTATAACACATGATGTGACGTGGATGTGCAGAAAAACTGAATGCAGGCTTTGAATTTGAGGGAAAATAGGGCAAGGCCACTTTGGCCTTGGATAATGACCAGATTTTGGGGGCATCAAGGCCAATGGACCAGGCAGCAAGGCCAAATGTGTTAATATACTAAGGGCACTGCGTCCACTTTGTTTGCAGGTCTTATGGAAGATATTGCCATGAAATAAATAAAAAGGAAATTTCCCGAAGCCTGAGTTATTATTTAATGGGCCTCATATAGCCATACGCCCTGTCTAGATTTATATATCCCCATCCTATTCCCACACATATTTTGCAAAACTCGGCCTATAATATCACAACATTTTCACAAAGTTCTGTTTGTTGTTGTTGTAAAACATTCAAAAGGTATCAACATACTGTCTGTAAATATACAAATTATAAAAGATCTTATCCAGTAATACGAAAGAATGCATCTAGCTTCCGCATGTTTGAAGCCCCCTTCTCCAGTTCCCGAGATTTGGTCACAGAAATACGTTCGTGTGACGGCATGATTGCATTATTTACTTCTACTGTCAATCCAATGACCGAACTGAGCGACCCGCTCTCTGCAGGCTGACCAAGGGGAGAGTATTTCGGATTGCCAAACGGGAACCATCCATTGAAGTGTAATTGAACCAAAAACAGGTGGCTCCCGAATTACCGATGTCGTAAAACTGTACGATGCTGTTTACGGTAACAGGAAGAGGGAAAGCTAAAACGAAACCACCGATCACCGAAGGACTTTGCTTTTCCTACGAAATTACCAAAGCAAAGAATAAAGAGAGAGAAAACGCGAACACATGATGGAAATAAGATTGGTTTTATTCTTAGGGTCACGTAGGCCACTTGAGGCTCCACGGCGGCCGTGTTGTGGCCGTGTACTTGGTGGAAATTTGTAGGGCATGTAAGCAAATTAATGGGGCACCGACGGCAATTGCCGTCGTTGCCGCCGTCAAATTCGAAGCCTGTGAATGTGTCGGGTTTCCGAAGTTTCAAAACAAAAATCGAGTGATACCTAACAGGAGAGGAGCTGATGTTGGATTTCAAGTACTCCCCTATTTCAAAATGCCCCTGAAATGTACATAATTAGTCTCACCCATGATTCCCCGCAATCCGACTCTGCATCTTGTCTTTCATGTTTAAAGATTGTGCAAGAGTTTAGTGGTGCAGGCGGTTTGATGGGTGTTATTACCATTTAGCCAGTCCAATCTAATGTTACAGACTTCCAGTTGATTTGCTTCTGGTTTGAGTACATGTAACATTTGATCTTGATAAACAGAACTTTAATGTCACCATAACTAGAGCAAATTCAGTATCTGTGTGTCATTTCATGTGAGCTGCTTTGGCATGTTTATGTAATTGAACCTAAATAAGGTCAGTCTGTGATCTATAACCTTCTGTATCCTGACCCAATTGGCTGGTTGTCCAAGCTGCCAAAGTAAAACAAGATGTGAATGGATGAACCCCATTTCAGTGGGAAGAGTGCAAGAAACAAGCGTTCTGAGAACCCCAACATCTCGCCTTGCGGGGTCATCCGGCAAAGGTGCAGCAGTATTGAAAGCATACATGTAGAGCAAACAATAAGGTCTGGAATAAGTGATGTGGTACAGACAATAATGTCTGGAATAGATTATCTGGTACAGACAATAACATTAGTCCCATGTGGGATTACTGGCAAAAGTTAATCCCATGTAGGATGGATAGGTCAGTGCGGTCGGATTACTGGTACATAGGGCATTCCAGTGTGAGATTACTGCTGGGTGGACCAGTCCCATGTTATTACTGATGGATAGTCCTCTGTGGGATTACTGCTGGATAGTCCAGTCCCAAGTGGGATTACTACCATCAGTGATGGTATGGATGGTAGTGATGGTATGGATGGTAGTGATGGTATGGATGGTAGTGATGGTATAGATGGTAGTGATGGTATGGATGGTAGTGATGGTATAGATGGTAGTGATGGTATGGATGGTACGGATGATAGTGATGGTAGGAATGGTAGTGATGGTATGGATGGTAGTGATGGTAGTGATGGATGGTAGTGATGGTATGGATGGTAGTGATGGTAGGAATGGTAGTTATGGTATGGATGGTAGTGATGGTATGGATGGTAGTGATGGTATGGATGGTAGTGATGGTAGGAATGGTATGGATGGTATGGATGGTAGGAATGGTAGTGATGGTATGGATGGTAGTGATGGTATGGATGGTAGTGATGGTAGGAATGGTATGGATGGTAGTGATGGTATGGATGGTAGTGATGGTAGGAATGATAGTGATGGTATGGATGGTAGTGATGGTATGGATGTGATGGTATGGATGGTAGTGATGGTATGGATGGTGAAGGTATGGATGGTAGTGATGGTATGGATGGTAGTGATGGTATGGATGGTAGTGATGGTATGGATGGTAGTGATGGGATTGTAGTGATGGCAGGGATGACATGGATGGTAGGATGTAAGTGATAGCAGTGATGGTAGGATGGTATGGATGGTAATGATAGTAGGGATCCGATGGTAGTGATGGTTGGGATTGTAGTGATGGCAGGGATGACATGGATGGTAGGATGTAAGTGATAGTATGGATGATAGCGATAGTAGGGATCCGATGGTAGTGATGGTTGGGATGGCAGTGATGGTTGGAAGGGTATGACTGGTAGTGATGGTTGGGATGGCAGTGATGGCTGGAATGGTAGTGATGGCAGGGATGATATGGATGGTAATGATAGTAGGGATGTTAGTGATGATCAGTATGGTAGTGATGGTATGGATGGTAGGGGAGGGGGATTTGGTTTAATGTCACGCTCAAGGTTGTTTCACTCATATGGTGACAGTCAGTTTGGTTGGTGGAGGAAGCCGGAGTGCCCGGAGAGAACCACCGCCCGTTGGCAAGTAACTGACAATCTTCCACACATGGACAGGCTGAGTTCGAACCCGTGCCGGTGCATCAGTGTGAGGCTAGCGGTGACCAGCGAAGCACCTTAGACCACTCAGCCACTGAGGGCCCATATGGAATGGTAGTGATGGTAGCATGTTACGGATGGTAGTAGTGATATGGATGGTAGTGAAGGTAGGATGTTAGTGGTGGTAGTGATGGTAGTCATGTGTACTTCAGCTAAATGCTAAACTCATTTCCCATAATTTGGAGAAAAATTAATATTTCATCTCAAAAATAGCACAAGTACATACTCCAATCAAAGAAACATGTGTATGAAGTTTCGTAATCATCCAATGAGAGCTGACAACTGCAGCAAACTTATCATGTAGAAGCCTACATGTACAATTTACCTAAACAGAAAACTCATTCATTTGCCATAATTTTGAGAAAAATTAATATTTCTTCTCAAAAATAGCACAGGTACGTCCTCTTATCATAAGAAACATGTGTACCAAGTTTCATAATCATCCAATGACAACTGACAACTGAAGCAAACTTACCATGGACATGTATATGTACAATTTACCTAAACAGAAAACTATTCATTTGCCATAATTTGGAGAAAAATTAATATTTCTTGTCAAAAATAGCACAGGTACATCCTCTAATCCTCTAATCATAAGAAACATGTGTACCAAGTTTCATAATCATCCAATGACAGATGACAACTGAAGCAAACTTACCATGTAGATGTATATGTATACATGTAGAGGCCTACATGTACAATTTACCTAAACAGAAAACTCATTCATTGCCATAATTTTGAGAAAAATTAATATTTCTTATCAAAATAGCACAGGTACATCCTCTTATCATAAGAAACATGTGTACCAAGTTTCATAATCATCCAATGACAGCTGACAACTGGAGCAAACTTACCATGTACATGTATATGTACAATTTACCTAAACATAAAACTATTCATTTGTCATAATTTGGAGAAAAATTTATATTTCTTCTCAAAATAGCACAGGTACATCCTCTAATCATAAGAAACATGTGTACCAAGTTTCATAATCATCCAATGACAGCTGACAACTGGAGCAAACTTACCATGTAGATGTATATGTATACATGTAAAGGCCTACATGTACAATTTACCTAAACAGAAAACTCATTCATTGCCATAATTTTGAGAAAAATTAATATTTCTTCTCAAAAATAGCACAGGTACATCCTCTTATCATAAGAAACATGTGTACCAAGTTTCATAATCATCCAATGACAGCTGACAACTGCAAGAAACTTTCCAAGTACAGATGTACATGTGCACTTCAGCTAAACGCAAAACTCATTCATAGGGATTTAACATTAGAGCACCCCAGGGGTAGTACCCCCAGGTGGCATACCCACCCCCCATATTTTTTTATATTTTTTCTAATTTTTCTAGATTTCTTTTTAACTTGCTAAACCAAAAACCCATTCATTTCCAGGCAGGGGACACCGACACCGACACCGACACCGACACCGACGACGACATCCTCTTTCCCCCTCTCACAATATCTCCCCTTTACTTCGTAAGGCGAGATAAAAATGTATAGAGTTGCAAAATGTCAATAGAGCAACATTATGATTTCCTATCTATAGAATAGATGTAATGTTTTTGTGACCGATGCCTGTAGTAATGATTGCCAAGAATCAGCCGAAAATCAGATATTGGCAAAACCAGGCAGTGTAAATTTGTTAAGGCCACTGTTAATTAATCGTTTGTTTCTCGTAACCTTGCTTGTAAAAATACACATGCGGAGTGTGATAATTATTAATTATTAACTTGCAAAACCAATTGTATACAAATATGAAGAAAATGAGCAAGTTTTACTCATGAAAATGTAAATCCCTCATGGATTTTAATTATTTGCCCTCAAAATATAGAGGAGGGCTGGTTACGGGAAACGAACCATTAATTATCAGCGGCCTAACAGTCAGGGGACCAACTTACAGAAGTTACAGAAATTATAACCTAGCAAAGTTATCTGAGAATACAAGTAATACATCTGAGAGAGAATTAAATTTGATGTCGCCTTCAGCAATATCTCAGCTATAAACTGAGAAGTTGTGGTGCCCATCTGATGGCAAAATATTGGTGGAAGTAAATGCCACAAAAAATTGACCAAAGGGAAGATAACATGATCTACTACGCAAACATGGCAAGATTACCCTCAGAAGATTGGATTTGGCCATAATTGTTACATCAAAATTCCATCAGCAGAATACCTGATAACTTTATAAGGTTATATAACAAGTATAATGTCAATTTGCACAGTAAACAAACAGGAGTGTAGCTCTTCAGTAATGAGTTTGACCTTATTGATACTTCCTTCATAAACGTCTTGGCTTTCCAGTAATCTTACTGTGATCGTAAACCCTCAAGTAAAGTTTCCATCAAATGAAAGACCATCGCAAACAGTGTGAGAAATGATTTATTTAAATTTTTTACGATTTTATTACACAGGATAAACTGCAATGAAAGCATGGTATTCTATGGTGGTCTGTTGCAATCATATCAAGATCCAGTGATGTCACACTGCCTTAATACATATATTTCAAACTTTGTATGCACTTTCCAGTGCTTGATTCAAGCTTAAGGTGTGTATAGTTTGAGTTTCAACACAGACTCACTCACTGTTCCAATGCGCATGTTTCACCAAAATCTGGGAGATGGTGACTCATGAGTGTCAAGTGAATTTAAATCTTGCATTTAATTTCCCAGATTTTGGAACATGCACATTGGAACAGTGAGCCTGTGTTGAAACTCAAAGTATACATACCTTAAGCTTGAATCAAGCACTGGAAAGTGCATACAAAGTTTGAAATATAATTATGTATTAAGGCAGTGTGACGTCAGACCACCATAGAATACCATGCTTTAATTTCAGTTTACTCTGTGTAATAAATGCTCCTTCATTTGATAGAAACTTTACTTGAGGGTTTACGATCACTTTAAACAAAATTTAGGAAAAAATTGAGATGCAAGGATATTTATGCCTATACGTAAATACATGTATACGGGTATATCTACATGTAGGTTATAATCTCAGTTGAAGGTTGAAGTTGAAGGCATGGAGGTTGTTCAACACAGTATTAAAAGGGCTGTGTTACGAAATAACCCAAGTCAGTACACTTTGTGACTTCACTACTCATGCTACAGGTCAATGTCATTATTTGTGAACAGTGAAAATTTTTGATATAATCAGTTGTGGAGGTTACAAGTTTGTAACTTCTGAAATTGCTTCTGCGGACTGGTTAATGTACTATTTCCTGAAAAAGCTTGTGTCAGATATGAAGTACGATATTAGTCTCTAATAATCCAGTCACTTCAAAACACAATTTGATGTTGACTGCTGATGTTAAAAAAGGTGCAAATATATTCCTGGCTCTCATCACGGAGTGTTTAACTCAAACAGCTCAACAATCATTATAACACAGTAACAATCTTCTGGAGTTGTTTCTACTGGGCTAAATGTACCAGTTACATGCACATGTAAGCTCCTATAATAGTATTAAAAATATTTAAAATATCTCAAAAAACAATGCTAAATTTTTACGGCCATGAGGAAGTTGAGCATTGACCTTTCTGACCTCCAAATAATTTGACCTCTTTGTCATCACATGTGAGCTCAATGGAGCATGTACATGTACCTCAAAACGTAATTCTGCATGTACCTTGACTGTTTGACCCCAAAATCAATAGGTTTCTTAAATTAATATTTAGTGTCTCGATCATGACCTGGACTAAAAATAATCACCAGGTGGTATGAGGTAATTCTTGATTGTCAGTTGTATTAAATAAATGAATTTTGAACTTCTCCCAACCATCCACACCTTTTTAATTAGCTTTTGATGTCAATGAGTGAGAAAAAAAAGTAAAAATCAGAACAAAATTATATTGATCAATTTCCATATTTGTAAAATAAACACTACGGTAATTTCCCTAATAATTCGCGATGCAGTGATGAAACTCGCAACTTCAAAAATTGGCTACTTTCGAATTATTTGTCGCGCTAATTTCAGAAAAACGCTTGTGTTCGAATTATATGTTATGCTGATTTTCACGGAAGATCCAAAATGGCGGACCGCTTCACCGTGATCTTTGTGATCTATTGATAACCGTGTATTATGTTTGATATCTCTATCATAGTTCATTTAAAAGACTCTGGGCCATCCTTAAAAATATGTCAGTTGGGCGTAACCCACCCGCCCCATCAAAAAGCTACCGACCCAAAAGTTTTTATCAGCCATCTGTCAACGTAAATGTTTTTCTTTTTCTTCAACTTCAAGCAGTCCCTGTGTAGTTATTATTATAATTAAATTGCGTAGGTCGTGTTGAAAACTTTTGTGCCTTACTTCCCTATTTTGAAAGTGAACTATTCCAGTTCGATTCGTCGGGACGCCTTGTGGGATTACAACACCGGGCCAATGGAAGTTTCCATTACCGCAATAGGGATGATAGACCGACAGTATTGCGAAACCTGCCTGCAGTCAGTTGACCATATTTCCCGGCTAAATCTGTACCGTGATGCCGACGAGATCAGGGTGCATATGTTATGTTCGTCCGCTCCATAAAGTTGATTCCGTTGATTATAAACTGGATTATCATGTGACGTCTGTCATTTTATTACATGGAAACGTCGTTCTGGATTGGTGAGTGAATAAACACAAGCATCAATGTCGGTTGACATCTCCGCGTAGCACAAATGAAATACTCATCTACTCCCTTGCTCCAGTCAAAATGTATGAGACACATCATGCAGATCAGAAGAAATGAAATAATGGCTCCCTCGACATACATGTAGGAGTTGTGCACAAACTAACTATTATGCAGAAGCCCTGACAGGGACAAGCAGAGGGAAACATTTATATCTTTGTCCTTCCATATCATCTGTTTATTAAAGAAAATGAGACATCAAAAATATCATTCAAATTGCCCTTAAATAATTTCTATTGATCAAGTAGGTGCCTCAAAATGGCCAGTTGACGGGCATTTAGGCCTCCAACCATGCCAACCTCCTGCTAAATGAGAACCCGGTTAGTGACTTCTGATCATAGTTCTATAATATGGAGAATTCGCAACAACAAAAACTGAACTTTTGTATTTTATTTCTGTGTCAACGCGTATCGTTAGTCACGATTTAGTTGTACAGAAATTATTCTGAGCAACAAATTAATCTTAGTAACATATTCACTTTACTTTCAGCGGCACGAACTCCATGACGAAAACGAAAACGGGAGTGTTCGAATTTATTGTTTCACGGGTATATTGAAAATGCTCCCGTTTTCTTTTTATTAGGATGGAAAAAATCACGACAGGGGAAAAATCGGCCGTTTTCGAATTAAATTTGGAAGGTGAATTATTAGGGAAATTACCGTACATCAAATCTTGCATTTTCAGCATGATTCACCGGGTGTCCATTTCTTCAGACAATCTTGATATTTGTTTTGGTTGCTGGAATGACGTAACTGTAACTTCCTGCCAAGTTGGTGATGCTGTCTTGGGTGAGCAAATAGGAATAGGAAGTTGGTGGAAGGATAGAAGGACCAATCCAGAGAAAAACAAGAAATCTTTCATTATTCCCGCTGCGGTTATACATGTATTTCATGTGCAGCTAGAATTTTATGCGATCTGTTTCAAAAAAAACTTCTGGAGGAAGAAATATGTTCGGGAGTAATGTTGGCAGAGGGCGATAACCCAGATACATTCTAGCCCTTCAGCCAAGAACTTCTATGTTTAAGTGTCCTCCTCGAGTGGTACGTGCAAAGTTTACATTGTATTTTAATCTTTATTTTTTCTTGGTAATCTTTTTCCAACTTTGGCCAATAATGCAATATGCAATAATCATAGTCTCAAAAATCTTAGTGTAGGCGAGTCATGAGGCCTCATATCAACACGGACAACGTACAATGAACCCGTGAAAAAGATTGTCTGGACCAAGTGTTATGGAAGGATGGATGAGGCACAAGGATGAATCATATGTCACTTCGACTAAAGTTGACTTGCTATAAATAATATTCTGCCAAAATTCAGCTCTTATCACTATCAGTCAAATCTACAAAATGTCATAAATGTTGGCGAAAGTGATTATCTCTCAGTTTAAGATTTCAGGCCTGCAAGTGCCTCACAGTGAAAATATAGGAGAAAATATAGGAGGAAATCTGCAAAAATATAGGAGAAATATAGGACTTTTCTGAATAAAATATAGGAAATAAAGGAGTGTAAGACAGGTCTGTACTAATTGTATGTTCCAAACTTGGTAGTTTTCTGGTGTTTAATCAAATTACTTTCACTGAATGTGGTCATAGTGTTCTGACCTGTTTTGTTGTTTGATTCAGCATAGAGAGATTGAAATGATTTCATATTTGCCGAGCGAACGAGGCGAAAAAAAATAATTCTGAAATGTATTTTCTAATGTCAGTTTGACTCAATGTTACAGAGCATTGATGAAAGTTTTCATGAGAAAAATCGACCATAGAGGTCCATGTCCCCCGCTAGCAGCACCAGTTATGGTCGATTACATCCACCATAACTGGCGCTGCTTCTGCGGGGGCCATGGACCTCTATGGTCGATTTGTTTTGGTCGATGATATCTCATATCATTGATGAAGAGTATGATTTGAAAATGGAGATATCCAACTGCTTATATAATCCAATAAGGCTGACGGCGGCCATATTAGATTACGCACATTGCTGAAAAACAATCCCAACCGTCCTCTCACCAATGTCAAGGCACACCCCAAGTTTGAAGTTGATCGGTTAAATCATTCACGAGTTATTGTCCGAACAAGAAAATCTAACATCCAACTGCTTATAATCCAATATGGCTGACGGCGGCCATATTGGATTATGCACATTGCTGAAAAACAATCCCAGCCGTCCTCTCACCGATGTCAAGGCACTCCCAGAGTTTGAAGTAGATCAGTTGAATCGTACTCCAGTTTTTGTCCGGACAAGATCCAACTGCTTATAATCCAATATGGCTGACGGCGGCCATATTAGATTACGCACATTGCTGAAAAACAATCCCAACCGTCCTCTCACCAATGTCAAGGCACACCCTAAGTTTGAAGTTGATCGGTTAAATCGTTCACGAGTTATTATCCGGACAAGAAAATCTTACGGAATCACGGATTTTACGGAATCACGGAATTACGGACACCGGTTTTTCTAAGTCCCCCACTAAGTAGCGGGGGACAAAAAGTCAAACACTATAGGAAATATAGAGGAGGTTTTGAGTAAAATACAGGAAAATATAGGAAAGACTCGAAAATATAGGAAATATAGGAGGCACTTGAAGGTCTGAGGTTTTCCAAATGACGACTTGAAAGATGATCTAACAATGACTGAATTGCACCCCATAGTGTGATAGTGAACTAGAGACCTTACCATATGAAAAGTATCAGCAATTAGTCTAACGTGTAGTACATGTAACCTAATTGCACCAAATCAAGAAGTGGTTACATGGAAGTGATCAAGAATAGGACAGCATAACATGGGTCATATTGTAGGTCATATATGTTGATCATGTTAGTGTGGACATGGTGAAGGACTGACCATGCCGACAGGACAATCTTGATGACAGCTGTGATATCTTACCTGAAGGAAGTCTGATCGTAGGGCCTGTATTAAGTAGTTTTTACTGAGGTCAAATAAAACAGGAGAGTGTGACAATTGAAGGAACTCCTCCCTGAGGTAATGGATGCACTGTCGATGTACCCACTGGGAGCCATGGGGCTCGGCACTCCATGATAAAATAGAGGTCAGGTTATCTACACTAATACTGTCACCTATAATATCTTCACAACCTGTAACAAGGAGAACATCAGTTGTATAACACAAATGAAATATTAACATTGAAAATAAAGACTTCTCATCATGCTTAAATTATACAATTATGAGTGTTTAATCTAACATAGATTACAATGTCTGCTGCATTATTTCTGCTGATATTAACAATATAGGTTCCACAAAAGATAATAAAGTATAAAATTTAATATTGTTTTATCCTCTAAGTTTTGTCAAAACTTCTAATATTTTCGTCACAATTTAGTCACAATTTTGAGGACTGCAATTCAGTTTTTGTTTGAATCTTGATTACAGATTTCAAAACATGATTTCTGAGAATTCCAGGATAATGTTTAAGCTTACATGGTTCAGCCCAGAAATGTATACGAGAGCTGGGTATTTCAGTCAGAAGCTGTGAAAATTCGACCCTATTCATTGGAGCCCTATGCCTATAATATTAGAGAGCTTGACCGAGTTCCGGGGATTCACTTGTAAGTGATGGGTGCTTCCACCCAGCGTGGGCAGAACTGCAGAGTGCCATCATTTTATAAAGTTAGTTTTGCAGGCATTAATTTCAACATACCTTGAGACAGAACAGGGAAGTCCAGGAATTGGCCGATTTGGTAAATTTCCATAGCTTCGTCAGCATGTGTCATGTGACCTTTGCCGGCGACCATTGCTTGAACCTCACTTAAGCTGCACATACTGGTGCTCCCTCGTACAATGCATGTCAAATCTACAGAGTCTAAATAGACAGCATGCAGGAGCACACGAGCATACTGTCTTGGAATGACTGATTCGTCTAACACTATTCTGGTTGGTGCCAGTAACGTCCTTTCCGTGATGTCTTCCCTTGAACGTGCTCTACGAAGGAGCAAGTTCCGGAAGAAGGGCGACCTGGCTGCCAGGACGGCCTTGTGGCAGCAGAGTTCCTGTTTATTGGAGTGTAACGGTCCCGGTAAGTCCGGGTGGTGATCATGGATATCTGCATCCGACGCAAACACCAGGACAGCATCGCTATATTCACCACTCTCTAACAGAGTCCTCAAATCTTGCACCAAGGGACTGGGCATTCCAAATTCATCTATCAGCCTAGAAAGTACCTCGGCATGGGCCAGCCTTGTGCCATCAGTACATAGTTCATCTGTATATAAATATCGCAATAGTGCAGAGAATGTCGTCACATCAACACCTGGCGTTTTGACCTTGATGGGCACCTGGGCCCCGTAATCTGGATATCGTGACAGGAGGTCCTTGAAGAAAGGACAGCGGATCGATAGCAAAGCTCTGTGAGAAGGGAAACACGCTCCATGGTAAATCAAATCTACATCGGTACAATACTTGTAATCAAACAAGGTGGACAGATCTTGACGGAGAGCCCGTGCCGGTGGGCGTGCTATGTTTGCCGCAGTGGCCAGTTCCTTGAGGACAATAGAGGCATCATACTCCTCCACAAGACAGTTGAGATCACGCACACTCCAATTCGCAGTTAGTTCCCTTATCACTTTTGAGTAATCGAGAGACCTGCTATGCCGTCGTGCACGTGTTAATTTCTTTCTAAGTGTCGCAAATTTAGAGGCTTTCTTTTTCTTCTCTCTGGTGACAACTTCATTGTCCGCCCCTGCACAAGCATGAGAATGTGCCCCGGAGTGCCTTGTCAGAGTGTTACTCTTCGTGGCAGATGGTTGGGGCCTCTCCTGTGCAGAGGGAGCTGCTCCCATTATGCACCACAGCAACTGTCTAGCCAGTCAGAAGGGGCTACATGTAGGTCAACCAACTTTTTCTATCATCATCATCCTGGAAATATAACAAAAATATATTAATAATATATGATTAGTTGCAGTGAGTGAATAGAATTTAACGTCGCTTTCAACAATATTTCAGCTATATCATGACGAACCAACTAAGCACCACCCAGCCAAGTAGCGTTCCTGCTACTTCAAAGAAGAAATCTTTGAAGCAGCATGGAACCAGACACCCTCCATCCTCCCTATAAAACACTAGCACACAAGAGGCTTACATGGTGCAATAAAGACTTGTGATATTACAGTGCTAGACATCACATTATCAAGTTCCTGTTGCTTCTCAGCAAAATACATTGAAGCAACAGGAACCCGTGCATCAAGATCGCGTAAGTTATAAACTTTGCTCACTGCCATTGACACGTATAATGATGTACATGTACCGGTAACTCAAATTTTCACCTAGATATATGCAAAATAATTTCATTCGTTTGAGGCACATATGAGACAGAAATCGTTCTCAACAGGGACCAGAAAGTTTGCCTGGTAGAGTTTATTGTTGCGAGCTGTAGTCACGCCTTGATCAGTGTTTTGTTTATGAATTATAGTGGGTCAATCTACAAATATAAAAATTTCTGTTACAGTGGCATTTGTCTAACAAAAATATGAAATAACTCCAAATTTTCTGTACCATGGTGTGAGTCTGTAAATTGACTAAGGTGTACAGATAATTAAATAGGTAAAAATGTGGAGACTTAAATGAATAAATCACAAAATCGTGTAGCAAAATTTTTGCTCTGTTACCATCCCAGATGCTCATCTTCAACCTGCGATTTCTTAGATGAATTAAGTTTTCGAATTTTCCAAAATTCCTGTTCCTTAACGTTTGTTCTTCAAATCTGATATGTTTATTTCGCGTACAATAACCATTTATTATCATTGCTTTGAGGCAGAGGGCCTGTATAAGAGGGTCAATGTCAGTGGTGTTATCAGCACCAAAATCTGCCTGAAAATGTATTCTCCCCCTTCCTGACAATTTTGGCCGCTTTCCAAGGGGGCGAAGCTAATATTTGGCACGCATTTCAACATCTCCGTCAAGACAATGGTTGTCTTGACCAGCTTAAACTTCAGACATTTTTCTGTAAGCAATAATCTCAAATGCGCCCTTATGAAATTACCGGATTATTGTAGAATGACTCTAGTACTGTTGGTAGAGTTTATTGTTTTAGCTCAGTATTCACGCCTTTAATCATGTTAATGGTTTAAATAGTACCTGTTTAGGCAGTATAGACCATTCTCGTCTGTGGTACTGGTCAAATCTGTACTTCTTGAGCTAAAATTAAACAGTTTTCATCTTAAAATAAATTAAATGATCTTTGCATATAATCTGTGTTTTTTGTCTCCGTAAGTAGATGTACTAGCTAATTGTATATACAGGTTACCACTGTATTGATTCAGTTTGAAAGTTTGAAATTTTGACTTTACCTTGAGTAATATGGGTGCGCGATATGGGTTTAGGCCAAGTACATGTATGCGACGGGTAGATGCCCACAATGTGATATGGGTTAGAGGTCCACTGTGTGATATGGGTTACAAGCCCAGTAATATACAGTTTAAGGCAGGCCCAGTGAGCCTCTTGTAGGCTCCATGGTTTGACCAGTGATCCTCTGATCACTGATCAATGCAATGTGGGTTATAGGCCCAATGAAGAAGGGTTGAAGGCCCATATATTGTCTTTGTCATTCTTGGAATAAAACTCGGCCCATCAGCTGGTACAGCACGACGCCACCACAAATTGTAGTTTGTAATTTTTGTTGGGAAGAACATTTTACGGGCTTATGTGAAGAATAAACAAGCCATACAGCTATTGAAGCTTACACCAGTATTTAACATGGTCATTCTCATTCTAGCTGAAAATACCATGACAGCACATGAAATTGTTCCTGTTGAACATGTACATGGCCAGTTCAGGTAAGGTACTATATGTCATGTATATACATGTAATTCTAGCCTGGGGCCCTGGTTCAGACACCATGCGCTAAAATGATATAATTATGTCCACAAACTTTAATATTTCTGTGTAATCGACTGCATGAATATATAGCTCGATCAGCACTTTTCACCTTTTAATACATGTACATACACATGTACATGACACATGAATAGCCCAGGACTGCTGGAGAAGCAATTGCTTTCTGTCAATTGGTTTACCAGCTGAGGCGTTTATCTTGTCATAAACCTCACATGAACACACAGTGTATGATAGATGTGTATGGTGGTCCAGTAAGACTGACTGGTCACACATCATTTGACATGGGCCACTTCACAAGATCATCATCTATCTCCATCAATACTACTCCATGGTGAGGGTAGAGTTTACTCCTGTTTACAAGGCCCATCATCACCCTGGCTCACTGCCAACCGTAGTACACCTACATGTATACACATATACTACAATGGTCTACTACCCTCCTTATATACTAAGAAAATAAACAAATCTGAACATCAAAGTTCAGTAGGTCCTCCAGCCAACTTATAATCTTGTTCCATATACTGACTTCAACAACAGACCAAATAGTTTTAACAAAAGCAGCCTGAATCATGGTTACATTTTCTCAAGTTTCGAGATATATTTGTAATCGAGTGAGTGAGTGAGTGAGTGAGTTAGGGTGTAACGTCTTGTTCAACACTGTTTCGGCCATATAGTGATGATATAACTAAATACAATGAGTAAGTAGGATTTAACGTCGTTTTCAACATTTTTCAGTCATATCACGACACTGCCTACATGTACATGTGCCAGAACACAAGAGTGTCCACATGCAGTTCCTATTATCTTGGACACTGATCAGCCCAGCCACTACAGCACCCGGTCCCCCATTCAAGTATTGACCGATCACAACGTTGCTTAACTTCGGTGATCTGATGAGAACCGGGCTTTACACTTGTACCAACACATTTTTTTTTTGCATTTTAGCTCTCATACAACATGTAGTTAAAGAACGTAACATCTGTATTCAAAACACTCTGTGATACACCAAACTGATTACACTCTCTGTGACACAATACCGATAACACTATTTACATGGTCACCATACCAATATCACAGTATTCAACCATCATACACCATACCAATATCACAGTATTCAACCATCATACACCATACCAATATCACAGTATTCAACCATCATACACCATACCAATATCACAGTATTCAAGCATCATACACCATACCAATATCACAGTATTCAACCATCATACACCATACCAATATCACAGTATTCAACCATCATACACCATACCAATATCACAATATTCAACCATCATACACCATACCAATATCACAGTATTCAACCATCATACACCATACCAATATCACAGTATTCAACCATAATACACCATACCAATATCACAGTATTCAACCATAATACACCATACCAATATCACAGTATTCAACCATCATACACCATACCAATATCACAGTATTCAACCATAATACACCATACCAATATCACAGTATTCAACCATCATACACCATACCAATATCACAGTATTCAACCATCATACACCATACCAATATCACAGTATTCAACCATCATACACCATACCAATATCACAGTATTCAACCATCATACACCATACCAATATCACAGTATTCAACCATCATACACCATACCAATATCACAGTATTCAACCATAATACACCATACCAATATCACAGTATTCAACCATCATACACCATACCAATATCACAGTATTCAACCATCATACACCATACCAATATCACAGTATTCAACCATCATACACCATACCAATATCACAGTATTCAACCATCATACACCATACCAATATCACAGTATTCAACCATCATACACCATACCAATATCACAGTATTCAACCATCATACACCATACCAATATCACAGTATTCAACCATCATACACCATACCAATATCACAGTATTCAAGCCATCGCACACCATACCAATATCACAGTATTCAACCATCACACCATACCAATATCACAGTATTCAACCATCATACACCATACCAATATCACAGTATTTTCAACCATCATACACCATACCAATATCACAGTATTCACCACCATCATACACCATACCAATATCACAGTATTCAACCATCATACACCATACCAATATCACAGTATTCAACCATCATACACCATACCAATATCACAGTATTCAACCATCATACACCATACCAATATCACAGTATTCAACCATCATACACCATACCAATATCACAGTATTCAACCATCATACACCATACCAATATCACAGTATTCAACCATCATACACCATACCAATATCACAGTATTCAACCATCATACACCAGTATTCAACCATACACCATACCAATATCACAGTATTCAACCATCATACACCATACCAATATCACAGTATTCAACCATCATACACCATACCAATATCACAGTATTCAACCATAATACACCATACCAATATCACAGTATTCAACCATCATACACCATACCAATATCACAGTATTCAACCATCATACACCATACCAATATCACAGTATTCAACCATCATACACCATACCAATATCACAGTATTCAACCATCATACACCATACCAATATCACAGTATTCAACCATCATACACCATACCAATATCACAGTATTCAACCATCATACACCATACCAATATCACAGTATTCAACCATACACCATACCAATATCACAGTATTCAACCATACACCATACCAATATCACAGTATTCAACCATCATACACCATACCAATATCACAGTATTCAACCATCATACACCATACCAATATCACAGTATTCAACCATAATACACCATACCAATATCACAGTATTCAACCATCATACACCATACCAATATCACAGTATTCAACCATCATACACCATACCAATATCACAGTATTCAACCATCATACACCATACCAATATCACAGTATTCAACCATCATACACCATACCAATATCACAGTATTCAACCATCATACACCATACCAATATCACAGTATTCAACCATCATACACCATACCAATATCACAGTATTCAACCATAATACACCATACCAATATCACAGTATTCAACCATCATACACCATACCAATATCACAGTATTCAACCATCATACACCATACCAATATCACAGTATTCAACCATCATACACCATACCAATATCACAGTATTCAACCATCATACACCATACCAATATCACAGTATTCAACCATCATACACCATACCAATATCACAGTATTCAACCATCATACACCATACCAATATCACAGTATTCAACCATCATACACCATACCAATATCACAGTATTCAACCATCATACACCATACCAATATCACAGTATTCAACCATCATACACCATACCAATATCACAGTATTCAACCATCATAAACCATACCAATATCACAGTATTCAACCATCATACACCATACCAATATCACAATGATCAACCATCATTCAGAAGAACAACTACATGTACTTCTGGGATTTTTTATTTACATCAGCAGATGATAACATGACATGTGATATAGACAGACGGATGGAGATGTTACCTATAAGTATACTGGCACCATGTTCAGGACAGACAGGCATTATATTCAGGGTGCTCTTTAATAATTGGCAAATCTGGGATAAATGTATGCCAAATGTAAATGTTAATACCAGTGTAGGGAAATAATCAGTAGCCTACATGTACTTTCAGAAAGCGTATGTACCAAGAACAGTTTTGGAAGAACCATTTTTTAAAAATAAATTCAGAAATGTACTTAAGCTGATATACCATGTGTACATGTGACTTTGTCCTCATCAGGAATGCCCCTCAATGGTTACTTACTATTTATAGGTACCAAGTGGATCAAGATAAACATCACCTTCAATATTATACAGCAAAGGTTTGTGTCCTGTCAGTCTACATTCAGTCTGTGTTGTACACAGGCCTCTGGTCCACCGTATACATACTTGAAGACACATACATATATATATGTAAGCTTACATTGATGTTCCTGAAATACTCTGCCACTCAAAGCCAGTCAGCACTATCTATTCACCCAGGCAGAAACAGGCATATCCATGATAAAATACTCCTTCAATTACATCAAAAAACCCTCTGAACATAGCTTATTTTCCTGAATTCCTTAAACTTGGCACCAACTCAATTTGAAGTTGTTTTAGTTTCTGTCAAAACAAATTATCCATGGTGAGATGTTGACTGGGTATATTACTTTGAATGCCCATGTAAATGTATGTAGGTGGTATAGCACAGTGAAGGCCAAAACCATCTTGTTTCTGGTAAAATATCTTCAAAAGAGTGTAGTTGTTGGTCTGGGTCAGCAATAGCTGGTGAACACCTATGAAATGCACGTTCTCCTTCTCAGCACAACTTTAGTTAGCTTAGTTCCTGAACTTATCAATGACTCAAGGCATTGCTCTCAAATAATGAAATTTGACACACATACGAATTTTACATAATATCAGAGCTAAGTATTTCACGATCTGATCAAAATAAATCGATTTCAAAATCAATTTTTTTTACATCGATTTTATTTTCTCATCATGGGTGAAATTCGCCCATTCTCCAGTTGTCTCCCCTGATTTGAGGGAATCAGAATAAGTCTTCTTGTTGAGCTTCTTTTAGTCGATGTAAGTAATGCTATGCTCAATAACTAAGTACCGTACTTAGAATACAGAAATTTACACTCCATCCCTCAAAGAATTAGATTTTGACATTCAGTAGGCATAGGTCCTATGAAAATGATCTTGTTCATAATCGAAAGACCTTATTCATTATTATCTATTGGTACCAATTAAAATACCAAGTAAATATAAATGAATTTAGGCTCGTTTCTTTCAGGACAGCACTGGCCTTGAGTTTCTTCAAGCATTATGACACTAAAACCTAAAATAAACATCTCTACCTCATTTTCAAAGCATGTAGCCTACATGTAGAACCTTCCCAGAAAATGAGACCTTGTATCATGTACAATTTCTCCATGGGGGAACATTATGGTCTGCTTCTAGGTAAAACTTTGGTAATATATTTGCCCAAAGTGGGCTTCCACATGCATATCCCGAGTTTCATAAATCGACAAGAACATAGTTGGATCCTTGATGTGGCATAGCCGGTTCCTTGTAGAAGGAAGACCGATGACCAGCCCACACAATTCAGAAAACTCACCTCAGCAAAAATAACGTCATATTAAAATAATTCCTATTTAACGCCATGTTAAACAGTGCTGAGGTGAACTGCTTATGCCACAGCATTTACCAACTCTCACTGAAACCCAGATTATTTGAGGACTTCTAAAAAAATAGAAGGGATGCAGGGGAAGAGTTTGCCACACACCCTCACAACGTCGTCATAACAATTAATCTAAATCAGTCTGAACTGTACTTATAGCCCCAACAATTTTCAATGATTTAATCAGTGACTTTCATCTTGACCTTTTGACCTGAAAAGAATAGGGTTCATCTTTGACCCATGGCCATGGGTAAGGTATACCCAAAGATTGGTACCAATCAGACAGATGGGATGGAAATCGTGATCGTAACATATGATGTCTATCTAGGGGTGTATAAAAACTGTGGGGGATCAAACATCTGAAACTGGCAATTAGGGCCTACATGTAATTACAATGATTCAATTTATTAATAGATTGACTGAAAATCATTTCCAATATGTGAATATAGGTTTTATACAGCCTACAGTATAGAGTAAAGCTACAACCATTAATTGACATGAACACACATGTACATTGTAGCTACAGTGAATCCACCTGCTTGCTGTCTACAGACTGGAGTAGATGGTCTATGTGATACAGGGTATTATATAACCAACTCCTCCCAGTCTCTTATCCAATTCCAGGAGGACAACAACATCTCAGTACACATGCACAAATAACAGGCTGACTGCCAGGATTTCATATTTACATACAGGACCAAGCCGACCTGACACAAGATGTAACATAAGGAAATAACATGGATACTTTGCAGGTCGAGAGTATCCAACTTCTTGAATTTCAGCCAAATATCAGAGAGCTGGCCAAGAAAGAAACCATTCCAACATCCATGAAAATGGTGTCGGGATATTTCGTCATGCGACATTTTGGCATGGGACATTTTGGTGAGCGACGTTTTGGCACAAAGCGGTGGGTACAACATTTCAGAATGCGACATTTCAGAATGTGGCGTACCCACATACAAAATTTTAAAAGAATCCGTTCAGTTTTTCGAAATTTTTATTATCTGAGAAAAAAAATTTAACTTAGACCCAGTTGGCGCCCCCTGCAAGCAGATTGGCGTGAAAAACAATCCCAAGCGAGATCTTGAGGCGAGGTACACACATACCAAATTTGAGAAGAATCCGTTCAGTTTTTCAGGAGTAATTGTCCGGAAACTTAGGTTGGACAGACGCAAAATTTTAACTTGGCCCCCAGGTGGTGCCACCTATAGGCAGATCGGCGTGAAAAACAATCCCAAGTGAGATCTTGAGGAGAGGTACCCACATATCAAATTTGAAAATAATCCGTTCAGTTTTTCAAAAGTTATTGATCGGAAACAAAATTTTAACTTGGCCCCCAGGTGGCGCCACTTATAGGCGAATCGGCATGAAAAACAATCCCAAACGAGATCTTGGGGCGAAGTACCCACATACCAAATTTGAAAAGAATCCGTTCAGTTTTTCAAAAGTTATTGTCCGGAAATAAAATTTTAACTTGGCCCCCAGGTGGCGCCACCTATAGGCGAATCGGTGCGAAAAACAATCCCAAGCGAGATCTTGAGGTGAGGTACCCATACACCAAAGTTAATAAAAATCCATTCAGTTTTTCAAAAGTTATTGTCCGGAAACGAAATTTTAACTTGGCCTCCAGGTGGCGCCATCTGTATGTGGATCGGCGTGAAAAGTGATCCCAAGCAAGATGTTCAGGTGAGGTACCCATATACTAAATTTGAAAAGAATCCGTTCAGCTTTCCAGAAGTTATTGTCCGGAAACTAAGTCGGACGGATGCACGGATGGATGCACGGACGGACGCACTAACAGACGCACGGACGGACCCCAATTCTATATTCCCCCTCTAGACCTTCGGGCGTCAGGGGACAATAAGTTAACCACACTCAGCATGATCTTATACATGTAGATATCTGTTAGTCTGATTCATGGGGAACTAATGAATCAGAAATATCCACCATTTATCTCTGTAAAATCTACAGTATCATGTATCTCAAAACAAGTAATAATATAGTGTTTTGCCCAATTATACAATAAAAATTCTCACCGTCCACTTTGTGCCAATATGCCACATGCTGAAATGTCCCAAATGTTCAATCCAATTAAAATTAAATCCTATCTGCTCCCCCATTCGGAGAGGTCACTTGTTGGATCTAACTGGCTTGTAGTAGCGTGAGTGTCAACCAATCCGGAGAACTCTTCATAGTGCTCTGAAGGAACAGAATAATTGTTGGGGATTTTGGTTGGCTCAGCCAAAAACAGATGCCATGCTGGCGGGGTATCTTCTGATGTTGCTGCACTCCAGCCAGTTTAACACCATAATGCAGTGTAGGAATATGGACTGATCCTTGGCATTTATCCCCCTCCCCAACTGCGAGTAAAGTAGTTAAAATGCGGCTGTGATGTCATAAGACTATTAATTATTCATGAGTTGAACTACATGTAGGCGCTCTGAACACCAAATTTAATTGGAATCAGTAAGATCCCACATAGCGACATATACGATTGGGGAGCATTGTTAGGACATTAATTTATTAAGATTGCGAAATGTTGTGCATTGAAATGTCACAGATTCCATGAAAATACAAAGTATATTTTGTATACAAACTGAGTTGACTACAATACATCATACATGCAGGCATACATTCACAAGTGAGTGAGTGAGTGATATGATTTAACGTCGCTTTCAACTATATTTCAGTCATATCACAACGTTGGGTCCTATTCCTTTCCACACCCGGGAATCACACGGGTGGGGTCCTATTCCTTTTCACACCCGGGAACCCCACGGGTTAGTCGCCTCTTACGACAAGCTGTCTGAGGAGCTGAGGCCTATTCTTACCATGACCTGCGGTGTGCACAACGACATCCAGGTCAATCCCAGGAAGCCCCACGGGCCCATACATTCACAAATTTAATATGCATGAATGTACATATTTAGGCCTGGACAAATTACATCCTTTACATGAGTTTTCAGAAAGTCATATTGCGATGACAATGTTAAATCAAAATGGGTTAGGCAAGCTTACTTTGCATAAACTTAGTTTGCCTAACATTTTCTTAGTCCGGGCCTGCATTTCAGAATCAATTCTATCCATATTGACTAATCATGAAATAGGGTAGAACTGTTCCAAATTCAGTGAGTGAGTGAATAGAATTTAACGCCGCTTTCAACAATATTTCAGCTACATGTATATCGCGACAAACCAATGAAGCCAAGTTGCGTTCCTGCTAAGCAGCATGGAACCAGACACCCTCCATCTATAAAACACTGAGGACAGCACACAAGACGCAGGCAGGACGCTTACATGGTGCTGATATTACAGTGCTAGACATCACATTATCAAGTTCCTGTTGCTTCTCAGCAAAATGCATTGAAGCAACACTAACAGGAACCCGTGCCCACCCAAATACCTGTTCCAAATTCAGATAGGCTTATTTTCTGTCTACTACATATACATGTGCCACATTTTCAGTAATAAAATATGATCAATTTCAGTCGAACAAGTGAACAGAAAGTATAATATGTACATGTATATGACAGATATTCACCGAGAAGAATACATTGATGTAAAAACACCTACCGGTACTTTTAAACAAAAGATCACATGAACATCTACATGTGATAGCAAATTTGAGGATTCCAGCACTCTCATCTCCATATTTGTCAACATTCTAGAACTCTCATCTCCATATTTGTCAACATTCCAGCACTCTCATCTCCACTTGTCAACATTCCAGCACTCTCATCTTCACTTGTCAACATTTCAGCACTCGCATCTCCATACCTGTCACCATTTACCTCATCAAAGGAAGTGAGACAAGAAACAAGCTACAACACTGCATTATGCTCAAACTGACACACTGTCAGTCAACAGGGTGAAAATACTGCTCTAGCATACTAGAGAGACAGAATAATTGGTGAAGGCAAACTGTCCAGCTGGGTCCAGTATCCTTCAGTGCTTTAATACTCCACACCATTGAGATGCTACTCCCGAGCTGTCTACCCTGCAAACTGTGGATATCAGCTTTGTGCATTCGCTACCTATATTGATGCACAAGTTTGATTGACTGTGTTGACTTCTAATGCAGACATATTTCTCCCTATTTCTAGACAAGTCCCACAAAAGCACAGAGGAATGTCCACAGTTTACAAACAGAGCGAGAAACATACACAACATATATGTAACATTCAACTACAGTATATTGATAGTTCTAATTAGGGTTAGAGTATGTCAGAGCTCCAGCCATCAAGTTTAATAAACTCCATGCTCCAGCTATTCAAATTCAGAATTTAAAAACAGGTGAGTTCTGAATTTAAACTGGATAAATATGATATAAGCTGCAAATCTATACAGCTACCACAATACACTATACAGACAATTATATTATAACCATCAGGGTTATACCTACATTCATCATACATGTAGACCTACATATATCATTTCTGATAGCCCCAATTAGCATTAATTAGCTCTAATTGGCCACCAGTGATGTCCAGGTACATGTGCGTGTACATGTAGATGTGTCGCCTTTACTATCCAGTCTATATTCAGTGTATGTAGTTCATCTTACAAAAACACATGCCTACATGTACATGTACAAAATTCAGTGGTTTCCCTTTCATTACATGTTATGAACATTTATATTGATCATATTTTGAATTAAGTGAAAAAAAAAACAAGCTGAGTAGCTAGCAGGTCCTCCGCCAAGTAGCCTGTTTGAGAGCGTACAGCATATACACTTCCAATATCTCCTTAAATATAACTTGGAAAGTAGATAATGTGTATGTGGAAAGAGACATATCTGGAATTGTTGAGACAAGTTGGGGTGGTTTGGGAAGCAGTAATGGGTAGTGTAACACTGGAATGTAAGTCCGTAGTTGTATATGGATTTGTGGATGGTGAGGTTTATAAATCGATGGGTGGAATAGATCAAGATATCGCGTTCACAACACAGATGGGTACAATATGGGTGAGTGAAATCCAAGATGGTCAATGGCAGCTCTATCTTGGATTACATACTACCTCAATGAAAATCAATACCAATGGCCGTCTAACTGATGTGAAGCACCTTCTTAAGTTTGAAGTCGATTGGTTGAGTTGTTCTCAAGATATCATGTTCACAAGATGCAGAACGGACGGAATCCAAGATGGTCAATGGCAGCCATATTGGATTACATACCTCAGTGAAAATCAATACCAATTGATGGAGATCTAACTAATGCGAAGAACCTTTCCAAGTTTGAAGTCAATTGGTCGAATTGTTCTCGAGATATCGCGTTCACAAGATGTGGGACGGATGGAATCAAATATAGTCAATGACAGCCATCTTGGATTACATACCTCAGTGAAAATCAATACCAATGGCCGTCTAACTGATGTGAAGCACCTTCTCAAGTTTGAAGTCGATTGGTCGAATTGATCTCCAGATATCGCGTTCACAAGATGTGGGACGGACAGAATCCAATATGGTCAATGGCAGCCATCTTGGATTACGTACCTCAGTGAAAATCAATACCAATGGCCATCTAACTGATGTGAAAAACCTTCCCAAGTTTGAAGTTGATTGGTCAAATTGTTCTCAAGATATCGCATTCACAAGATGTGGGACAGATGGAATCCAATATGGTCAATGGCAGCCATCTTGGATTACGTACCTCAGTGAAACTCAATACCAATGGCCGTCTAACTGATGTGAAACACCTTCTCAAGTTTGAAGTCGATTGGTCGAATTGTTCTCTAGATATCGCGTTCCTAAGTTTGAAGTCGATTGGTCAAATTGTTCTCGAGATATCGCGTTCACAAGATATGGGATGGATGGAATCCAATATGGTCAATGGCAGCCATCTTGGATTACGTACCTCAGTGAAAATCAATACCAATGGCCATCTAACTGATGTGAAACACCTTCTCAAGTTTGAAGTCGATTGGTCGAATTGTTCTCGAGATATCGCGTTCCTAAGTTTGAAGTCGATTGGTCAAATTGTTCTCGAGATATCGCGTTCACAAGATATGGGATGGATGGAATCCAATATGGTCAATGGCAGCCATCTTGGATTACGTACCTCAGTGAAAATCAATACCCAATGCCAAATAATTAAAACAATGCGTAATTATTGTTACGACAAAAAACAAGCGGGCAGGTCATGAGAAGCTAAAGATTAATTAACAGAGGCGTTACATGTATAAGGTCCGTATACATGTAACCTCGCACAGTTCAATTTTCGCTTTTTGTTTTTGGTTTCTCAAAATCAAAAATTGAAATTTGACAGTCAATTTTCAATTTTTGGTTTCTCAAAATCAAAAATTGAAATTTGACATTCAATTTTCATTTTTCATTTTACTTCGGGCAAAAATGAAAATCAAATATTGAAAATTGCCTTGACTTGTCTGTTTTTCGTTTTTTTATTTTGTGTCAATGTTAACTGCGCAAGGTCAAATTTCAATTTTTCATTTTGAGAAACCAAAAACGAAAATTGAACTGTGCAAGGTTACATGGACCATAAAGCATGTAAATTAATCATGTTTTGAATAAAAGCATGTGCATTCGGATGACAGACGTGAATGCCTCTGCTCCAGATCCAAGAATAGACCTGACCATTCTAAGATTTTAGCTGTGTTGCAAACCTTTCACCATGTGGTTGGTAAATCCGCCCTTTCCACATTAATCCTTGGACATGCACTGGCCCGTGGGCCACAGCGTGAGCTCTGGTTCGTTCTCATAATCTTTCCCCTATCCCTTTAACCTGGGGCATGATTTTTAACAATTAATAAATGGTGGAAATATGATAATAATATGGATCAAATATTCCAACTATTCCTACGATTCGCAGAGAAATTCAGTAATGATTCAACACTGGTCCTCTTTCCACTTCAAGTAAACTCTGTTCAGAGAGTGAAAATGATTTTCAGACAAACAAAATAAACTCACAGAAACGAACATTTATGCAAACTGAGACACTACACTGTGTATTAAACGATACTTCCTTCTACAATGAGATGATTAAGTTTAAGTCATGAATAAATGTTTAAATAATACATGTAACCTTAATTAACAAAACAAAAATGATTAATGCGCCTGATGGGACTTATAAGTACATATCAGTGCAACAGTAGACCTCTTTTTCAAAACTGAAAGCAGTGCTTTCATTTTTCACAAAAGTGTGCTCAAACATTGACAGCATCTTTGAAAATCCAATTATTTTTTTCATAGCTTTGATCTGCATCATTCTTTAATTGTATATTGCTAAAAGAAAACAATCAGAAAAGGGGGAATACTTGATACCCATATTGATCAAAACAAGTTGAGAAGTACTTTTATGGGTTGGGAAATGTTGACAGCAGATTTGATACATGATTTCAGCTTAAAAAGAACATCTCTGTGATTTTGAGAAATGAGTTTTGTTGTCTAATATCACTATCTTGTCTAATATGGAGCGAGTGCAATGTGCATGGACAAGGTAAAGTTGCTGATAGATAGATGAACTGATGAATGTATATAGCCACCACATTACTCACAATAACTCTCATCAACAGAATTCACGAGGTGTTGGCCAGAACATATATGCAGAGAATGCAGTCTGAATTTCACATTTTCACCCGGTAGGCCAAAATTTGTCTGTGCATAAATAGTATTGTTATCTTAACATTATCCCATTAGTTTGGAAGCAGAGAGGTCCGGTCAGTCTCTGTTGGAAAATCTCTGACTGTGAAAGCCATACTTGTGAGCAACAACCTACATGTACTGCATTATCACAAAAATTAAAGTAAATTTTGAATAGAAAAGAGGACTACATGTGCATGTGGTTCCTTAACCCTCTGCTACTTGCTGATAGTCTCGTTTGTCAGCCTTGTATGTTCGGATAAATGCATGCGGGTGGATTTTGTTATGGACCCTCTTTTTTTTGAAGCAATATATTTGCATGTAGCTTGATTGAAACCCCGCTAAATATATATATTTTCAGAAAGCCCACATTTTAATTAATCTGTCCTTCAAAATATCTGCCCATTTGTGTCTAAAATAGAATCAGACCAGGCGAGAAAATAAAATAAAGCTAAAAAAAAAACTTTGCTTTTGGCAACATTACCGTGCGTCTGGTCCCAGCAAAATGACAGTTTCCGTAAAAAAAATCTCATCACGATCGCCCATTTCAACCGGACGATCGTGCTAAAATACCAGTGCATCATCCCTGTGGGTTTTAATCCGATATATAAATCCGAGAAACACTTTATTTCTATTGTAAACCCAACAGTCGGCTCGCTAAAGTTTCCAACTGAGCCATTTTCTTCCCGACGAATTCACTCGGCACTGCGCCCAGACAAACAGACAGACATCCGGCCAATCGCTGCCATTGTCTCACACGATGACCGCATTCTCAACTAATCAGCTTCGCGATACTAACAGAGCCCGGGCGAGGTCACTTGGCTTCCTGTATCGAAGAATGATGACATCTTTATCCAATCAAATCCTTCGTTACTATTGGTTATTTGTTCAATCACTCATCATAGGTCGAAAGAGCCGGAAATGACCTTTAAAATGAGACCAATATATCCCACATTCTACAGGGGAAATGGGATTTCGATTGCGTTGAAAATGGTCAAAAAACGGCAAATTCTTTGCCGATTTTCTCAATTTCCATCACAAGGAAGGTACGTCTTCAATAAAATAAACTTGTTATACGTTTATTGCATGATTTACAATAAAATTTGAACGAATATTGCCGACTATTTCCTTGTCCAACGATGTGGATGACCGACGACCTCTCACTTGACGAACATTTTACTGTGCGGCGATTTTTTTACATCGTGGTCAATTGCGGCCGGTTTCGGCCGTTATGGGTACATGTATATACGGTGCCGGCCGGTTTTGGCCGGTATAAGTACGAAAGGGTTAAACAAGTACATGTATCATATCTGTGGTGGGACACTCAGATACATGAACGCTGTGCAGTAGTGTATAACACAGAGACAGACAGTGTGTGAAGTCATCCAGCATGTTCAGAGATGCTGCAGATAACAAAGGCTGTGGTATAATGATGTGAGAACTGTGCCATACAAACACATTACTGTATTGATCAAATGGCAGATAATTAACCTCAATTACTGCATGCACTACAGGCATGACAGGCAGACTAACTGGTTCCTGGTCTGGCCATGGCAGAATTTAATTTAACCCATCGAAGACATCACAACTGACTCCACCATGCTTGTACTTCTGTCAAATGTAACATACATTCTAACACATTTGTTATAACAACATGTATATGGTGTAAACTTACATATATGATTATAGCCATTAGGAATTTATCTATCAACTCCCCTCCCCCATGAAATGTATTATGCATCATTACAAGGCCATACTGAAAAATATGTGTGTTGGGCATAACCCGACCCTGTTTCACAAATGTGGGTAGGGCGGTAGGGAAATGGGTTTTTTTACTACCGTAACCTGGGGTGACTTGTCACTTGTGTCTGACTACATTCAGAATGTCCCCTGTTACTATTTTACAGATCATGCCATCCAAAAATGGTGGTGTATTAGGCCCTACATGTAACCAGCTGGGGTGTGGTTCTTATCTATCTAATAGGAACGAGAGATCCTGAAGGATCTTGGCGCCCACCATTGTCCGATAATTGTGAGCTAATAACAAGAGGATCTTTTGGTCCATTGCTACTAAGAACGAACGATTGATTTGTAATTTTGTTTACAGAATTTTGAATCTGAGCGAAAAAGATCGAAAAAAGGACACTGGAAAACACCAACATATAATCTTTCTAAGTTTCAGGAGTTTCAAGATTTCTAGAAACTGTTCTTATGTCGGTTGTTATAGTACAAGAGAAATGTTAGTCTGAAAGTGAATGTATATGTACGGAGGATCCTTCGTTTTGTAGTATTTTTATTTTATTTATTTTTTTGCATGTGTCAACATTGGATACTGGAAGCGAAGACAAATCTCTTTGACACTTTGGCATGAGCTATGAAACATACTTAAGATTTTATAATTAGGAACGAATGCTATTTCTGTTCTGTTTACTGGGCTAGTTTGAGATATCTCTTTTAAGATACCATGCTCGAAAATAATAAGATGGTACAATACTTAATACTGAAGGGATCCGGTCCGCGCAGTAATGTTGAAACTTCGAAAGTGTCTGAATCCTGATTATCTCCCTTGGATCGAAACCTGCAGTAGTCTACAGTTGTCGAGTTGTGACGTGTCACAACAAGAGTGACGTCCCTTCATGTAGCCGACCCGCCAGCAGACGAAAGGGTGGGGCAGTTCACCTGCAACTGCATGGACTAAAGTAAACTGATTTAAAATTTGAAGAAATACATTTAATTCCAAATTATTTGAACTCCTTGATATGGAAGGTGAAGGTATGGATATTCTCTATAGTCAATATATAGAATATGCCCAACCATTTGATCCGCCGACTCTTGTGATGCAACGGCACAACTCAGGAATACCGTATTAATTTGAAGCGCAACTTGGATTTTCGAATCGGATCAAAAAGGTATCTTGCACAACTAGGCCCCATGTGAGACCTGTGTACCAAATTTCAGAAAGATCCATGAAATATTTCCTGAGAATTCAAGATGGTCACCTGGTGGCCATATTGGATTTTCGAATCGGACCAAAAAAGGTATTTTGCACAACTAGACCCCAAGGGGAACCTGTGTACCAAATTTGAGGAAGATCCATGAAGTACATGTACTTCTTGAGAAATCACGATAACAAAGTTTCATTGGGAAATCCATGATGGGAGCCTGTTGGCCATATTGGATTTTCGAATCGGACCAGAAAAGGTATCTTGCACAACTAGACCCCAACCAGCTAGACATGTAACCAGCTGGGGTGTGGTTCTTATCTATCTAATAGGAACGAGAGATCCTGAAGGATCTTGGCGCCCACCATTGTCCGATAATTGTGAGCTAATAACAAGAGGATCTTTTGGTCCATTGCTACTAAGAACGAACGATTGATTTGTAATTTTGTTTACAGAATTTTGAATCTGAGCGAAAAAGATCGAAAAAAGGACACTGGAAAACACCAACATATAATCTTTCTAAGTTTCAGGAGTTTCAAGATTTCTAGAAACTGTTCTTATGTCGGTTGTTATAGTACAAGAGAAATGTTAGTCTGAAAGTGAATGTATATGTACGGAGGATCCTTCGTCTTCGTTTTGTAGTATTTTTATTTTATTTATTTTTTGCACGTGTCATCATTGGGTACTGGAAGCGAAGAAAAATCTTTTTGACACTTTGGCATACTTAAGATTTTATAATTAGGAACGAATGCTAATTCTGTTCTGTTTACTGGACTAGTTTGAGATATCTCTTTTAAGATACCATGCTCGAAAATAATAAGATGGTACAATACTTAATACTGAAGGGATCCGGTCCGCGCAGTAATGTTGAAACTTCGAAAGTGTCTGAATCCTGATTATCTCCCTTGGATCGAAACCTGCAGTAGTCTACAGTTGTCGAGTTGTGACGTGTCACAACAAGAGTGACGTCCCTTCATGTAGCCGACCCGCCAGCAGACGAAAGGGTGGGGCAGTTCACCTGCAACTGCATGGACTAAAGTAAACTGATTTAAAATTTGAAGAAATACATTTAATTCCAAATTATTTGAACTCCTTGATATGGAAGGTGAAGGTATGGATATTCTCTATAGTCAATATATAGAATATGCCCAACCATTTGATCCGCCGACTCTTGTGATGCAACGGCACAACTCAGGAATACCGTATTAATTTGAAGCGCAACTTGGATTTTCGAATCGGATCAAAAAGGTATCTTGCACAACTAGGCCCCATGTGAGACCTGTGTACCAAATTTCAGAAAGATCCATGAAATATTTCCTGAGAATTCAAGATGGTCACCTGGTGGCCATATTGGATTTTCGAATCGGACCAAAAAAGGTATTTTGCACAACTAGACCCCAAGGGGAACCTATGTACCAAATTTGAGGAAGATCCATGAAGTACATGTACTTCTTGAGAAATCACGATAACAAAGTTTCATTGGGAAATCCATGATGGGAGCCTGTTGGCCATATTGGATTTTCGAATCGGACCAGAAAAGGTATCTTGCACAACTAGATCCCAAGGGGAACCTGTGTACCAAATTTGAGAACGATCCATGCAGTACTTCCTGAGAAATGACGATAAAGTTTCATGGGGAAATCCAAAATAGCTGCCTGGTGGCCATATTTGATTTTCGAATCGGACCAGAAAAGGTATCTTAAACAACTAGACCCCAAGGCGAACCTGTGTACCAAATTTGAGAAAGATCCATGCAGTAGCTTCTGAGAAATTGTGATAAGGTTTCATGGGGAAATCCAAGATGGCTGCCTTGTGGCCATATTGGATTTTCGAATCGGACCAGAAAAAATATCTTGCACAACTAGACCCCAAGGGGAACCTGTGTACCAAATTTGAGAAAGATCCATGCAGTAGTTCCTGAGAAATCATAACAAGGTTTCATGGGGAAATCCAAGCTGGCCGCCTTGTGGCCATATTGGATTTTCGAATAGGACCAGAAAAGGTATCTTGCACAACTAGACCCCAAGGGGAACCTGTGTACCAAATTTGAGAAAGATCCATGCAGTAGTTCCTGAGAAATGACGATAACATTGTTTCATGGGGAAATCCAAGATGGCTGCCTGGTGGCCATATTGGATTTTCAAATCGGACCAGAAAAGGTATCTTGCACAACTAGACCCCAAGGGGAACCTGTGGCCACCAAATTTGAGAAAGATCCATGCAGTAGTTCCTGAGAAATGCGATAACAAGGTTTCATGGAAATCCAAGATGGCTGCCTGGTGGCCATATTTGGATTTTCGAATCGGACAGAAAAGGTATCTTGCACAACTAGACCCCAAGGGGGAACCTGTGTACCAAATTTGAGAAAGATCCATGCAGTACTTCCTGAGAGATCACGATAACAAATTTTCATGGGGAAATCCAAGATGGCTGCCTGGCGACCATATTGGATTTTCGAATCGGACCAGAAAAGGTATCTTGCACAACTAGACCCCAAGGGGAACCTGTGTACCAAATTTCAGAAAGATCCACGCAGTAGTTCCTGAGAAATCGCGATAACAATAATTGTTTATGGACAGACGAATGACTGACTGACTGACTGACTGACTGACGATGGACGACGGACCACGGACGAAAAGCGATTTGAACAGCCCACCATCTGGTGATGGTGGGCTAAAAAGTCATAGACTTAGAATTGTTTCTTTCTTCATTTGGTTATTACATGTAGCTCGTAAACGATACCTTGATTTTCACACGATTTTTGGTGGTTTGAAAGCTGATAATCATGTTGGGTCAAGTGAGATGTAGCAAACATTATACATTGCGTTTTATTGGCTTAATTGTTCAAAGTCACTCCAAGCACGAGGTGACTTTGAACAAAAATTAGTACTAAGCTCTGATCCGATGATCACTGATTGTCTGCATCTGAAAGATCAGACCCGAGGGGTTTTGAACCTCAAAAACTGTTACAGTCACTTCGGATTACTGTATATTGTTTTTTTTTTCTTTGACCAGTGAGTATGTTCTATGACAGTTTGCCATTTATAACAGATACAGAAACAACAAAGAATAAGGAAATTCCTCTTTTTGTCCCACATATTTCATTTCATACATGTACCATGATGGTTTTTACAGTGAGAGATCTAGATCACCCTAAAAAATTTGAGAGCCACAGACATAAACAAGAAGTGCAGTGCCGTTAAAGTTTAAAATTTGACCTCAAATAAACTGCTTTGAATGTCTTTTCTCAACGTAAAGTGGTCGACCACAAAGTGTGACTTGTATTTTCAAGAAATATCGAAAAAATCTCTCTAAATGAACCAATTCTACCCCTGTTGTTGACTCTGGTGGGTAAATTCACGACCTACGTCACATGATTTAACGATGACAACAACACCATGGCTGTTTGAAGAAAAAAAAGATTTACAGCAACAGATGGCCAATAAAAACTTTTGGGTCGGCAGGTTTTTATGGGGCGGGAGGGTTACGCCCAACACACATATTTTTAAGGATGGCCCAAAGAAATTCAGTTTATCAGATGAGGAACTGCAGGATTATACACATCTGGAACCGGACCATCCATGGAATGTTTGCATGGTTTGCATGGACCATATATTCAAAATATTGAATTGAAAGTGCAGTTATATATTTAGTGCCAGTTCATGATTTGTCTGTTCCACAACATCATTTGTGAGATTTCAGAACAATTTGGCTCTGAAGATACCTGAAATTAACATGTCTAAACAAAGAATGGACTTCCAGAGACTATAGACAAAGCCATGGCCACAGCTTGGATAACAGGTACCTGGCACAATGCCAATCAAAGACAATGACATCTCTATATTGGTGACACTGATCAAAGACAATGTCAACATCTTTATATAGCTCACACCAAACATAATGTCAACAAAGCTATATAGCTACATTGTAACACAGATAAAGACAAGGTCAAACTTTCCATATAGCGGACACCAATAAAATATGGACACCATTCCAATACAATGTCAACATCTCTATATAGCCGACACTACCGATCAAAGACAATGTCAACATATCCGGGGTCACAAAAAAAGATTTCAGTTGATCGCCATTTACTCGCCACATTGGCGACCTGATTTTTTATTCACTCGCCAATCCAGAACGACCTGATCGGATTTCGCTGCCTGATAAACTAAACACAAAATTACTTTGGCGACTAAACACTTCATGTACCAAAAATTCACTCGCCACTTTGGCGATTTACACTATTTTTAATCGACACATTGCGAGTAACTGAACATTTCAGTCACCAGTTGTAGTTGTCGATGTCAATCTCCATACTATGTCTAGACAATGTAAACATCTGTATATAGCCGACACCAATCAAAGACAATGTCAACATCTCTATATAGCTGTCATCAATCAGAGACAAGTCAACATCTCTGTATCACCGGTGCCAATCAAAGATAATGTCAACATCTCTATATAGCCAACACTAATCGAAGATAATGTCAACATATCTAGACAATGTCAACATCTATGTATTAGCTGGCCCCAATCAAAAACAATGTCAACATCTATTACACCAATCAAAGACAATGTCAACATCTCTAGACAATGTCAACATCTGTATTTAGCCGACACCAATCAAAGACAATGTCAACATCTCTAATTAGCCAACACCAATCAGAGACAATGTCAACCTCTCTATAGTTGATGCCAATCACAGACAATGTCAATGTCAACATCACTATACAGCTGCATCAATCAGAGACAATGTCAACATCTCTAGTAAACAAAGTAAAAAATCTTCTTTTAGCCAGCTCCAATAAAAAAACAATGTCAACATCTCTATATAGCCAACACCAATCAAAGACAATGTCAACATCTCTAGCAGACAATGTCAACCTCTCCTTATATTTCAGAATAACATTGCCTGTTATAATGGTTTCAATAGGGTATCTGTTGGGCATTTCCAATAGCGATCCTACACAGGGTTCTAAGTAATTTCAGTAGGCCAGCAGGGAAACGGAAAAGTACTGGTAAGAAAATAAATTCAAGCTAAATAACCAATTTCACCAATATTAACTTACACATATGTGATCAGAGTACATGTCGGCATCTCAAATGTGCAAGTAGATGGGCAATTTAGCCTCCTACCTGCGACTAATGAGAACCCTGCAACATATGTACAGTAAACAAGTACATGTACATGTATCCTGATATGACGGAGCTCAAGTACATCCATCCATCCATGCATCTCTACATCCATCCATCCAAGCTGGCCTGTACACATGAACTTTCTTCCCAGCAGGTTTGGAATGCAGATCTATGGATCATAGTTTATACTAGCGAAGACATTCAAGAGGATTGTCCCCAAGCTACAGTCTCATAGACATGATAGACAGCCAGTGAGTTAAACTACTCCGTTAAGGAACTAGGCTATTCCATGTCAGAAGCTTAGAATGATTTAGTTCTAATAGCGGACTGATGGTGTAACACTACAGAAAACCTTTATACGGCCAAACAGACAGGGTCATGTCAGATAGAAGTCATCCTTCAAAAGCCCTGAAATAATTATTTTATTTATACAGTGGCAGCCCGAGTTCAAAGAGCATATACAGAAAGACAGATGTAGGCCTACTAATCGATGTTGTTGTTACCACATGCTACCTCAGGCCTCGAAAATTGGTTCGTTGACGTAACCGGAAAATCGGTTACGGTAAATTTGGCTTGCGTAACCTATTGTTCGGTTACGATGTTAATTCTTACGTAACCAATTGATTTCGCAAAACGGTTACGTATATTACAACAGTGTACCGTCAACGAGTGAAAAAAAAGACTGTCCACAACACGTGGGCAGCAACTGAACAGACAAATGAGTTAACATACGGGAACAGGTAAATCGCTTCCACCATTCATGGTTGGCTATTGTGACTGGCTGTATAATTCATTCGCCATTTCCTTGTGATTCCATTAAAATCCTGATTGAAAAGAGAAGTTGAACACGCCGCCTGCAAATTTAGAGATGGCGGAAGTGACAATGAGTGTCAACCACAAGCTCCGCGCTCCGAGATAATTCCTCCACGAGGAGCTTCGCATGCCACCTCTGCTGCTAGCTCTGTGAAGAGCGCCCCACAGAGCAACAACCTTGGAGCGAGGAGGCTTGCGGGTAACCCTTTAGACTCGTTCAAGTTTGATAAAGCTGTTTCCTGGCCGCTAATTGGTCTATTACATAATAGTATACCGGCCCTGAACCCAGGATAGACAAAACAGGCTGTGCAAGCTGACAGACAGATGCCTGCCACGTGGTTGTCTACAAATTCAATACAGACAGGGCCGAGTTTGCGACTTAGTTTCGCTTTTAAAACATGTTGAAAGACACACGTCATGTGGTTAAAGTTTGCACAGTGGACAGACAGAGAAGAGGTTGGGACTTTTGTTACCAGAACATATGTCCAAGAAGCGCATTCACGTAACCGATTTTTCGTTCTGGCCATTTCGGATTTGCGTAACCGACACGCGAACGATCGTTTCGTTCGCGCCAAATTTCGAGGCCTGCTACCTTATGCTAAACTAAAGGGAATGAAACAGCTTTTAGGCAGATTCTGGAAGTACATGTAGAACAACGAAAGCTCTAAACCCAACTTTGGTCACTCACCTTAGTTGTTCAGTGTTTTGTCTCTGCATAGCTGTGGATAGATTGTAAAAGATTGTATTACTTCTGTCGCTAATGGTAGCTATCGGGGGCAACTTAACTAGTATCGGTTCTCCCTATCTTACCTGCCATTTTCACTTTAATCGGGAATGAAGATGGTGTTTCTTTGTGACAAGAAAGGAGTGTGATAGGAAGCGGGTTCACCGGTGCCTGTACCAGCTTGTAGCTAGTGGAAATTTCTCTTTAGTTCAGTTGATAAGGCGCTGGGCTTGTAAGCCAGGAGTCAGTGGATGAACTCCGGGCATGGGAACTCAGCCATTACAACATACGCACTTACAACTTTCATTCAAATCATTCCCCGCTGTGTTGGGAGAGGTATCTCTAAAATTGTTTCAAATACAATCCACTTCTTCTGAATTGATTAAATTCTACAGGTTAGGTTGAATACCTCATATGGGGTACTATACCTAAGTTGGGGTACAGTACCTCATTTGACGTATGGTGCTATACCCCAACTGAGGTGTGATGCGACATCAATTTTAGTGTTCAAATATTTATGCATTAATTCACATATCTGTTCAAACCCTGGACGACATGGATCAGTTGATCACATGTCTGGCCTCACTATCTTGGTCATTTTTCAGCAAATTATTATCATTAAACAGACAGACTACACATTTGAATCAATCACTTCGAAATTTTCAGAATGATAAATCTCTTTAATTTAAATATTTAATCTCTCAAGCACTCAAATAAAGACTGCATATAATGGCATGCTTTTATCACCCTACTGAATCGACAAGTATGATTATACGTGAATGCACCAGTCCATTTGTCATGCGACCGTGAACTGTAGGTTGGATCACTTCACATTGAAGCCGCATAACAGCTGCAATGTTATAATGAGGCAACATATGATTATATATCAGATATGTCGACAGTCCATGTTAGCTACCATTTGTCTTGGCAACAGTCCATTTGGCGAATCATTGGATCAGACGATGTGCTCTCTGTGCATCATTCACAAGTGCATGTTGACCTACCATGGACTGTCGATCGGTCCGATGATGATACCATGGACTGTCGTAATATCAGACAGACACAGAATAAACTATTAATGGTTCATATTCCTCTTAAACACACACAAGTGGAAGGAATCGAGAGATGAATGAGTCAGTGATACATGAGGCAAGTAGTAAGTTCCCACGTGTTCATTTTGTGCTCATTTCCTCACACTATAATTCGATGCTAATACCTACCATGGACTGTCTACCAACACCTTAAAACACCTCTCACCGCAAAAATGTTTAAAATGTTTGTTAACTTGAAATAGTAATAACCCTACATTTGGTGACAATATAGTACGATATCTCTCCTTCAAGAAATGACTGGACACCAGTAACAGGGCTCTCAAGGAGAGGCGAGCGATCACTCGCGCGCGCCTCCTGCTCGCCTGAAATAAAAAAATGGCGAGTGGTTCACCACTCGCCTGTTTTCGTCGGTCAGAATAAAATTTAATGACACCTTCAGCTGTTGTTGTCAAGTTCTTGACTTCTAAGATATCTCGTTGTTCATCATTGGCACGTTTCATAGGTCAGAATAATATTTAATGACATCTTCAGCTGTCGTAAAATTCTTGGTTCGTAAAGATCTTGTTGTTCAGCAATTTCGGAAGGCTTCCCGCCATTTCCGCTTCATGTGTTTGTGCAAAAAGTATAACCCTGTGTCGGAACGAAATTACAGGTAGACTGGTTGCCTCCCTTGTATTTCCATACAGACACGTCTTGAGCCGTGGGTTATGATTTCCAAAAATATAAAATCCGTCAAACACCACGGCTCAAACCACCATGGCATCACGCTGTTTTAAACATTACATGTAGTTTCCGATTTTGTTTAACATTACATCACTGCGTTTTAAACATTAGTTTTCGATTTTGATTTACTCTCGATGTTACGCGGACTTGACTTTCGTCCCACGATCAAGTCCATGCTTTTCATTGATCTCATGCAATTCGACACGATACGATACGATATTTATTTATTCCGGTGCCAAGCACGCGTGCGTTTTCGTTCCTGACAATTTTGTAACTGTTAGCAAGATGTTGGCAAGAAGCCGATAGAACTATCAACGTACCTAAAATGGGGAGAAGAACTTACATCAGTGTTCCGAATTAAAGAAGACTACAACACCGTTCAGAACCGCGCATATGTGACCCACATATTCTGTAATGTACTTGTAGAAGTAATTTCAGCATTTCACTCGCCTCAGGAATTTCTCAGGCGAGTGATAAAAGCACTCGCCTCACTCGCCTAAGCTTAAATTCAGGCGAGTGACGAATCACTCGCCTTCATTTTGCCTGTCATCGATATGCTGAGAATCGTTCATTTTCGGCTGTGGTCACTGTCGTCTGGTCAGACACACGCCCACGCTTGATAACGAAAGCACCGAAAAACCTACCATTGACTGTGATTTGACACGTGACCGGCGGTTTTCACCTATAATCATACTTGTCGATTCAGTAGGGTGTTTATGTTGTGAACATGTGTAAATTTCAAGGATGTAGATGTAGTGACTAGTTTACAATGAATGTTCGACACATCACACATTCTGCTAGCATGGCAGTCTCAGAAATTGTAGAAATAATGGCCAGAGGCATGAAACTAATAATTCGACGATACACAGTCTGAAAAAAAAAGGAACCAAATGAATTGATATGGACTGGTACATACTGGTGGCGATGGTGTCTGTGCGTTGTGGTGATGGTAACTGAGCCACAATTATGACGCTCATGTTTGCGTTCAAATTCAATATCAGAGGATCAAAGATGTAAAACAAAAATGTTTCTTACCAATGGTACTCTCTGGTTCTTTTTTTGTCTTGAAAATTCATAAACTATCTTAATTTTGCCGGAAATTTATTCCTGTCAAATATTGACCATGTTACCTAAAAAAGACACCAGGTGGCGCTGCTCCAAGAAAAGATCGAGGTAAATGGTTCAAATATTTCAAATATGATAACGAATTTAATATATTTTATATACTTAATAATTTTAATCCGTGTTTCAGTACTGAAATAAATTATTGCGATTTATTTGCTGCGTTCGTATTGCTCCGGTTTTGACCTTCCGCCATTTTACGTTTCGAAGCACGAATTCTCGTTGCACACCTCTGTTTGTTCTTGGCTGCTACCGGCTGAAAATCGTACAATATGTCTTCTGTGTTGCGTGGTTTAACTAGAAGTATACCGGCGGCCAAGGCCAGTTTTCAACAAAGGGCAACAGTAATTTCAGGTCCACCAAAATACCCCATGAAACGGCTAGTAAGTTGCAGCGCCCGCATCGATGACGATGGTGTTAAAAATGAAAGGTCATTTCATTCCCGAATGAACTCCAGGGGTTATTCTAGCCAAAAATTGTTCATAAACTCAATTTCAAAATTTTGAAAACTCAATTTCAATATTTTTGCCTTTTTCATCAAAAAAATGATGAAACTCTCAATTTTTTCAACTTTTTCATCGCACCAATTACGATTTGCCAATTACAGAACTGAGGTTGGTCATATGTTTACGAGACTTCTTCAGAGACCAACAAATACTGACAATTCTATTTACATGAATTATATCACAGTCTACAACAACATTGGTAAAATAACTCAGTGTTACGAGATAACTCATTTGCCCAAACCATGGCAGAGTGCGGCGCCGTGTATCATCCAACAATTGAAAGCGACATTAGCACGACGTGTCTTATTAGAGCAACAACAACATATACATAGCTTGCCAATGTTTACAATCGGGCCCAACTTCCGGAGTTGCGCGCACAGAATCCGTGGCAGAAAACTCTTCGAATGAAGGGAGACAACTCGATTAACCTGCAAATTAACAGGCAATGGCCTAAGACGGCTCACATTTCTACTGTCTGTCCCAGATAATATATCCGAGATGTCTCGTCTGATTTATCAAAAAATAAAGATGGTTATAATCTGTAACTTACTCATGTGGTCAAACATGAATTGACCAATTTTTCTTCCAAGTATGATCTCCCGACAAAAAGTAAAAGTGATCATCAGGAAGATTGTTTGTTTTACGTGTCAAATGCCTGGGTTAAAATTCAGCGCCATTGTGGGTCAGTCCAATGCTGGTGAAACGTCATAGGGGTGATTGGAAGTTAAGCCCTCAGTTGTCAGTGAAGACCACTTGACATCCCAAAGGAAGAAACTCTCCTATACATTAATAAAAAGCAACAATGATGGTCGGAGCCATTTAAATAAATACTTTAATTTGAAATAAGAATATCCGAGTCAAATTGTATATTTGGACTACCTTCCTTGATGTGTACCGGACATCCTTACATCCCTCCGTTGCTTTGGACTCATCCAAGCAACATGGCGCACGTCGCTAGATTAACCCGGGAAGTGCCTACGTCAAAAACAATTTCTCCTCCTGACCACTTTTACTCGTTGTCGGGCGATCATACTTGGTAGAAAATTTGGTCAATTCATGTTTGACCACACGAGTAAGTTTCAGATTATAACCATCTTTATTTTTTGATAAATCAGACGAGATGTCTCGGATATATTATCTGGGACAGACAGTAGTCGTGATTTAGCGTCATGTATTGAAGAAATCTATTTCCGCGATACATTAGTCAAAAAACGTATATCATGCATTGTTTATAAAAAATATTGTTATGACAAATTCTCAGTAAATTGACAGCAATCTTCAAACCTGGGCAAACAGGGCAGTGGGCACGGCCTACATTCCGCGAAAATATGACGGGGGGGATACGCTAGAGATGGTAACCAACACTTGATAACTCTGCCTGTATCTCTTCGATATTTTATTCTGTTTAGTTATTTTTAAAAAATATATCTTTTGCTACACATTTCTTTCACCTCACGACGAGAAGTTTGCCGTAAAAGATGTATGGTGTCGATTCGACGGGAATTTTTTTGCGATACACGGACACAAAACGTTTTAATAACTTTCATTGAAAATGCATCCAAAAAATACAAATCTAAATAAATAGTTTTCATTTCGAGTATTATAGGAGCATGAAAATATAAACGTTTATGTATATTCTTCGTTCTTGTAATATATGCAAGAAAAGTTAGCTTGTATTCTCCGCGAATTTTCCGCGATATACCGACACCAGGTTTCAATACAGGTAACTTGCTATGAAAACGCATCCATGAAATAAAAATCTAACTGCCTATTTTTCATCTCGAGTATTATCATAGGATCATGAAAATATAAATATTTTTGCTGTATCTATAGCTGTTTTCTTGTAATAATTATCGAAAAAGATGGTGTCAATTCGCCAAGAATTTTCCGCGATACCGACACTTAGTATTGATAAATTTACTTGAAAAGGCTTCCGTAAAATAAAAATCTAAATGCATAAATTTCTGTCTAGTATTATAGGATCATGAAATAAAATATCATTTCTGTTTCTTTAGCAGCTTCCTTGTAATATTAATGGGAAAAGATGGTGCCGATTTGACACGAATTTTTCGCGATATTCCCCGACAGTATAGGTTTTGAAAACTTTCCTTTGCAAACGCATCCATAGAAAGAAAACCTAAATACATATTTTCATCTCAGTATTATAGGATCATGAAAATATTAATGCCATGAATTATTTTCATAAATAATGTCATTATGTTCAGCTATTTCTTGCGATGTTTACTTGTACACGCGTATAACACGATTTGTCGAGATTTTTAACGAAATTCGCCAGGACAGGCTTCCATATAAAAAGCTTAGGTTGGGACCATATATATATCCGGAGGCTAAAATGACACCTAAGACCTTGATTCAAAACGATATTTGATGTATGTCACAGCTTTTAAAAAGTGGCATTGCAACACTAGATTGCTTTTGATCAAAGTGGCAAATGAACAGAAAATGACGATTTGGTCAGAACGTATACGAAAGTATTGTTTTGTAAAAACAATGGTACCTTACCATTAGTACAAATTTTATTTCTAAATATATAGTCGCATTATCTTAACCCCATAAAGAAGATAAGGTATCTTGTAATAATGAAGTTCAAATTCAAACTTAGTTCCGTAGTACATGAAATATGGAAAATTAGCTTAAAACGTATCGGTATATGCCGTACTGAAAGCCTCAGTTTATTCACAGCTAAAATGTTCATTTGCTTATTATTTGTCATGAAAATATTATCATATAAAAAAACGAATTTAAGCTTTGTGACAAATGAATCGTATCCATAAATTTTGTTTCAATATATGGCGCTAAACCACGACTATAAATGATAACGGTTTGGGACGAATGCCTATAAATCTGCATGTTAATCGAGTTGTCTCCCTTGAAAATTTCAATGTTTTGCCCCGGAGCTGATGCGCGCAGTCTGTTTACAATCAGCGATGACGTCACAGGAATTTCATCTAGAACTGCTGCTGCATTGTTGATCAAGATATAAAATTCGGCCTAAGATAGTCAGCCGTTCACTTGTTACATGCATGTTTTGTGCATTCCGGTACAACAACACCAAACCACAGTACGGCTGTTGTCAGTTAAGGTGGCTCCCTGGTTTGGATGCAAAGTCATGTCATTTTTCTCATACTTTTTTTATAGCTCAGGAAGTCCATCCTATATCAGAAAATGATATAAAAAATGGGGCATAGCGTATTACTTTTTTTCTAATTTTCAAGTTGTATAACGTGTACCTGTGGCAAATTGGTACAATGTGATTACTATGTAAAACACCCAATACTTGAGACATAATTGTTTTCAGAATATTCAAAAGTCATGTCAATTTTCTCATTTTTATACGCCCGCCCAAAAGGCGGACGTATTATGTGATGGCGGTTTCCGTCCGTCTGTCCGTCTGTCCGGTTCTCGTGTCCGGTCTATATCTGGGACAGTTTCCTATCCACAGCTCCAATTTTTGGTGAGTGGATACCCTACGGGGAGACGATGTGTCGCATACCAAAATGAAGGTCGAGGTCACAGGTCAAAGGTCACTGGCCTAAGTGTTAGTGTCCGGTCTATATCTGTGAACGTTTTCTATCCACAGTTGCAATTTTTTGTGAGTGGATACACCAGGTGGAGACGATGTGTCGCGTACCGAAATTGAGGTCGAGGTCAGAGGTCAAAGGTCACTGTTGCCAAAAATCAGGAAATCATTGATCATTGACAGTTTTCTATCTACAGTTCTAATTTTTGGTGAGTGGATGCCCTAGCTAGGAGGGAACGATGTGTTGCATATTAAATGTAGGTCAAGGTCAGAGGTCAAAGGCCAGTGTGATTGAAAAATCAGGAAATCGTTAAAAATTTCTAATTTTTTGTGAGTGGATTCAATAGGCGGAAATGAAGTGATGCATACCAAAAATTAGGTCAAGGTCAAAGGTCACTGACCCCAAAATTAGGATATTATTAAAAATAACATTTTTTTGTGTCAGTAGATACATTAGGGGGACACAATGTGTCACATACCAAAATGTAGGTCAAGGTCAAAGTTCAAGGTCACTGTGACCCCAAAATCGTGAAATTGTTAAAAATCATGATTTTTTGAGTCCATTGAGAAATTATGGGGAGCCGTTTTGTCATGTACCAAAATTCAGATCCAGGTGAAATAGTCAAGGTCACTGTGACCCCAGAATCAAGGTCAAAGGTCAGTGTGACCTAAAAATCAGGAAATCATTAAAACATACAAATTTTTTGTGAGTGGATTCAATAGGGGGAAATGAAGTGTCGCATTCCAAAAATTAGGTCAAGGTCAAAGATCACTGTGACCCCAACATCAGGAAATTATTAAAAATAACATTTTTTTTGTGTCAGTAGATACATTAGGGGGACACGATGTGTCACATACCAAAATGTAGGTCAAGGTCAAAGGTCAAGGTCACTGTGACCCCAAAATCGTGAAATTGTAAAAAAATCATGATTTTTTTGTGTCCGTTGAGAAATTACGGGGAGACAGTTTGTCATGTACCAAAATTTAGGTCAAGGTCAATAGTCAAGGTCACTGTGAACTCAGAATCAAGAAATCTTAAAAAAAAATTGTATCAGTAGATACATTACGGGGACATGATGTGTCACGTACCAAAATGTAGGTCAAGGCCGAACATCAAGGTCATTTGACCCCCAAAATCATGAAATTCATAAAAATCTGATTTTTTTGAGTCCATTGATACATTGAGGGAAGACGATGTGTCGTGTACCAAAATTTAGGTCAGGTCAAATGTCAAGGTCACTGTGACCCCAAAATCTGGAAATCATCAAAAATAACATTTTTCTGCCAGTAGATACATTAGAGGGACATGATGTGTTACATACATGTACCAAAATGTGGGTCAAATGTCAAGGTCACTGTTACCCCAAAATCAAGAAATCATTAAAAGTCACATTTTCATATGCCTGTCGAAGATGAGGTCGTGTAATGCGATGTTGCATTCTGTCCATTCATCCATTAACACTTGCTGTCCATGTGATATCTCTAGTTTCAAGGTATGATTGGTACCAAACTTTGAGTATACCTTACTCGCATGGCAAAGAGGAGTCCTACATTTTGAGATCAGTTTGTCAAAGGTCAAGGTCACAGTCCCCCAAAACTGAATCAAGTTTAGCTGATTATATGTGTTAGGTTGGAATATTCAGAGTTCTCTCCCCTACTTGTATATGGCATTTGTCCTGTGGAATTGTCTCCCATGTTTGAAACAGCTACATTTAGTTAAACTGTTGTGACATATAAACCATACATTTACTAATTCAATGGGGAGAGGGGTCCTCCATGAACTTCATCGGTTTCAGTGTGGGATATGTGAGCTCTCGGCTCTTGCTTCAAGGTCAACTAGTTACCAAGAGTTAAGCCCATTTTAGTTTATCATTCAGTATAAGATGTGATATATGTTACATTCTCAGAAGCACAAAATTGTAGACCTTTCTCTGGATTGCTAGCTACCAATTGGAATCAAGGCTATTAAACAACCTTGAAATTTGGATCCATGTAGTTCCAGATATACGGGCGTATATTGAAGCCCCTTGGGCTCTTGTTTTACTATGTATTCCTTGAAGCATATAATTTTTTAATACATCAAATATAAAGTAGGTCGCCATCCAAAAAAGGGCATAAATAGGGCTCCGAATCTACCCACTCCCACACTTTTTCCCGCCATTTTGCATGAAGTCGCAACAGTGCAACGTCATGACGTCGACAAATGCCACGCCAACAAAGAGTTTGCCATTCGACGTCATGACGTCACAAGGGACGCCTAGTAAACGCAGCATGTCACAGTATCTCATTCTATCCATTCGCACACAAGAGTACGATTACAAGGGAGGTAATTGCTATGCGCAAAAATCTGCGCAGAACAGCCATTCTTGTAACCAGGGAGCCACCTTAATAGGTTGTTTAGCATGACATCATGCTAAAACATACATGCTAGTCTAGTAGATGCTATAATTATTGTCCTCCGCCACGAAGTGGTGGGAGGACTTGGAAATGCTAGCCGTCCGTCCTTCCGTCCGTCCCTCCGTCCGTCCTTCCGTCCGTCCCTCCGTCCGTCCTTCCGTCCGTCCCACATCTTGTGAACGCGATATCTTGAGAACAATTCGAACAATCGACTTCAAACTTGAGGAGGTACTTCACATCAATTAGACGGCCATTGGTATTGATTTTCACTGAGGTACGTAATCCAAGATGGCCGCCATCGACCATATTGGATTCTGTCCGTCCCACATCTTGTGAACGCGATATCTTAAGAACAATTTGACCGATTGACTTCAAACTTGAGAAGGTGCTTCACATCAGTTAGACGGCCATTGGTATTGATTTTCACTGAAGTACATAATCCAAGATGGCCGCCATCGACCATATTGGATTCTGTTCGTCCCACATCTTGTGAACGCGATATCTCAAGAACATTTCCACCAATCAACTTCAAGCTTGGGAATGTTCTTCACATCAGTCAGACGGCCATTGGTATTGATTTACACTGAGGTACGTAATCCAAGATGGCTGCCATTGACCATATTGGATTCCATCCGTCCCAGATCTTGTGAACGCGATATCTCGAGAACAATTCAACTAATCGACTTCAAACTTGGGAAGGTTCTTCACTTCAGTTAGACGGCCATTGGTATATATTTTCACTGAGGTACGTAATCCAAGATGGCTGCCATTGACCATATTGGATTCTGTCCATCCCACATCTTGTGAACGCGAGATCTCGACAACAGTTTGACCAATCCACTTCAAACTTGAGAATGTGCTTCGCATCAGTTAAACGGCCATTGGTTTTTATTTTCACTGAGATACGTAATCCAAGATGGCTGCCATGGACCATATTGGATTCACTCCGTTCCACATCTTGTTAACACGATATCTCAAAAACAAATCAACCAATCGACTTCAAACTAGGGAAGGTTTTTCACATCAGTTAGACGATTTATAAACCTCACCATCCACACATCCATATACAACTACAGACTTACATTCCAGTGTTACACTACCCATTACTGCTTCCCAAACCTCCTCAAATTGTCTCAACAATTCCAGATGAACGTCTCTTTCCACATACACATATCAACTTTCCAAGTTATATTTAAGGAGATATTGGAAGCATATATGCTGCATGCTCTCAAACAGGCTACTTGGCGGAGGACCTGCTAGCTACTCAGCTTGTTAATTATTGAAGCTAAATTTTTTACCGTTAACAGAGAAGATTGTGATCGAATATATAACAAGGCAACATTCCTGTTTTACAGATTTATACACTCTGAAATCTCTCATAAATATCGCCAGAAAAAAAAATATTTATGAAATAGTTATTCTCTAAAGAGACATTTTAAGTTTGCCTTACTTTAATTGAAACATTATGTAAATAATTATGGTAGACAGTAAAACTCAAATGCACACACATTGTGTAAACAGAAATCAAGGGAAAAAACTCTTACTTGTGACCAATATTAAAGATAACTGCAGAATTTATTACCCAAATTTTCAACGTCAGGATTCCCCTCTTATTGAAATCTTCTTTATTTCTTTTACACTGACTGAAGATAGGGATTCTCTGTCCACGGCGTCGAATTTTGTATGTCCGTCGTCCTCAAGCAGCGTTCGAAATGGCGGCCTGCTATTGGCTAAAAGCAGGCCAAAATTTAGATGGAGAAAACCATCCATGAATTGATGTGATATCTGACGGTCGTAATTCATGGATGGAGCGCCAAGTCATAGTAAAACAGCGAGTAGAAATCCAGCCCCCCTCGCCTGACGAGGGGGATGGTATTTACGCTAAAAATACGGCGAAAGCATCCAAGTTTAGCAACTTACTATCTCCTCAGATCATTATCCTATCCATAAACACCGTTTATTTGGGTATTCGGCTCTGTTTTGTTGAGATAGCAGCATAAATCCACACCTACTGTACCGTTTTCTTCCATCCGCCTCTGTTCACTCGAAAGTTAGGCCAACAAGCATGCGCACACGATACACTTCACGTCATAGTCACGTGACTCTCATTTGGCGACCCGTCGTCATCCGCACACCGTTTCACCAAATCTACTTCTGCAGCGGTGGCCTCCCTTCTCCTACTAACTACCCGACCGAGCAAGTTGAAACACATGGAACATATAAATTGTTTCTCTTTCTCCGGGGTGAAGGCTTTGATATTAAGAAATTCTGCTGTCAGTGCTTCATTCACGGTTAAATCGGACCCCCTTAATGTTGAGGTTACCGGATGCCTGCTATATCCATGGTCAGACTTACGAATGAATTCCTGGTTGCAGTTAATACAGCTCATTATCACCTCTCGGGCGCAATCCAAGGGATATTTATTACACAATACCTGGAATAACTATCAAGAATTGTTTTAAATTGCAGGATTATTCTCACGCGTGTAATCAGTTAGCCGCTTCTGCCATGATTCTATCGCGCCTGTCAGCTACAATACCACGTGTGGAGGAAGTGCGCGGATGACGACGGGTCGCCAAATGAGAGTCACGTGACTATGACGTGAAGTGTATCGTGTGCGCATGCTTGTTGGCCTAACTTTCGAGTGAACAGAGGCGGATGGAAGAAAACGGTACAGTAGGTGTGGATTTATGCTGCTATCTCACAAAACAGAGCCGAATACCCAAATAAACGGTGTTTATGGATAGGATAATGATCTGAGGAGATAGTAAGTTGCTAAACTTGGATGCTTTCGCCGTATTTTTAGCGTAAATACCATCCCCCTCGTCAGGCGAGGGGGGCTGGATTTCTACTCGCTGTTTTACTATGACTTGGCGCTCCATCCATGAATTACGACCGTCAGATATCACATCAATTCATGGATGGTTTTCTCCATCTAGCCAAAATTTTGACAAAGCAGGCGATGTGGAAAATGACCTGCTAAGAAAAAAAATCTCGACCGAAAGTAGCAGGCCATAATTTTCCTGGCCATTCCTTAGTTTCCTACCTATATATAATTTTATTTCCGTTGCACACAACGTAAATTGAATTCTTCGTGGGCGATATCATCGTACACATACTCCACTAAAAAAATAAAATCTGCAGAACAAGGCAGCCTGCCTACCTACCGCCGCCGGCAAGTGAATTTTTCCCGTGACAAGTTGCAAAAAAATCTATCTGTCGCATGCGGAAAGTAGGATTTCATCCAGCAAAAACGATAAAATGCGATCAATTTTCGTAAATACCTTTTAGGAGTCTAGATCTATCTGAAGCAACGGACAATCCAAGAAATAATCCATTGAAAATTTATTCCAAGCCGATCTTTGGCCATTGTTGTTGGATTTCTGTCAACATTTCCCGCGCCAATTTCACTTCCGGTTGGTGCGCGTCAATTCATGCGCGGTGGTCCGGTGCATGCAAAAGTCGGACCTGTTACGAAACGGAATCGGACTATCTTGAAGTTTTTCTAAGCAGACATTTCAGTTAATTGATAATTCCAACGGGACTCTGGTGGCTGATTCTAATTTATTGCAATCAGCAATTTACAAGGGGAGACTTTTGATAAATATAAGTACATATAGTCCACATGATTCAGTCAACAAGGCTTTTGCAGTTCTAATTGCAGAAATTAGGGGAAATAGTTGTCTTTGACATATCAAAGTTGACATCAACTTTCCATTGGTGCTCAGTTTTAAAGAACATGTGTGCCAAATAAAAAAATTAATAATAATAAATATAAAAAACGCCCACCTCATTTTTAGTTGGACAATCAGCGAAGTTTTAGTGGAGACAGTAATACCACAATACATAAAACTTCTTTTTTATTCCAATGTCTTAAAGCAGTCAAATAATTAATAATTACAGAATTCAGCATATCATAATTTCCTCCCAAGGTCATGAGAAGCTAAAGATTAATTAACAGAGGCCTTATTGGTGGATTTGCACATGTAGAAAAAAAAATAGCTGTCCAACTTCATAAATAGCAGGTGATGTTAGATTTGACCTGCGATTTTTTTTTCGATGGAAAAAAATAGGTCATCACAAATTTCCTAATTCGGACCCTGTCAAGCTACGAGTATTCGTCGACAGTCTGTGTTGTCGTTGTTGTTGTCGGGAGTGAAGACGTGAAGCGCTCGATCACTTCGCTCAAATGCGTTTCATCAGATAAATGGATGGTTAAATGAATTGGTTGATGAGGAAATAACTGATTCATAAACTAAAACCACGAAGGCTTTGGTACGCGACCGTCAAAAGTGCCGGAGTTAAAACTTTACTGCCACGTGCTTGACACGAGGGAATCCTCGCTAGAAAAGGACTGTGCCTCGTTTTGAAATAGGGCTTTCCCCAAGAATGTGAACCAAGATGGCGGCTCTTCAGTCGCCTTCGCGCTGTGACGGTTCATTCGTTTTACTTAGATTTGCTTACTTATTTCTTTTACGACCAATAATTACTGATAATTAAAATGCATGCGGCATTACTTACCTCCAAAATATTGATGCGGGCGGGTCATGCGAAACAACCTATCAACTGACAACTGGTATGTTGTGGGAAAACTCAAAAAAAAATCGCAAAACTCAATTTTTTTTATCAAAACTCAATTTGAAATTTTCTGCAAAACTCAATATATATTGTTTTTCATCGTGGTAACCACGATGAAAAAACGGCTAGAAAAACCCCTGGAACTCGTCCCCATCTTGAGTCAAATCGTCCCCCAATTTGGAGTCAATTCGTCCAAAACCTTGAGTCAAATCGTCCAGAAACAAAAATCAAAGTTTACCGATGAATTTGATAAAATATTGTGAAGTTAAGAAAATAACACAGATAAAATGAAATTAAAGACATTTTACAGGTTGGGAAAAATACCTTGATCGAGGTATTATACCTTGATTGGGGTATTATACCTGGCCTCGATCGAGGTATAGGGCTATACCTCAATTGGGGTATAGGGCTATATCAACTTCAGTTTTTATATATTTATGGAAAATGTGGACATCCACACATACCCTGGACTGCATGGATCTTTCAATAGCATCTATGGTTTCAGTGTTCCATGATTTTCACAGCAACTTATTGCTTCACTTTATGCGACTATTCATTCAAATTCAAATTAGCCATTGCAATATTTCAAAAATGAAACATGGCTTCAAATGACATATTCGGTGAAATTTATTCCATAAATGAAAATGGAATGCGATGGTGTACTTCCATGTCAAGGTCATGGGCAAATTGCAGGATTCGAGAGGCAATGCCTAGTTAACAAATCAAGTTTAATTGACAGACACATAATCTAATCTGCTAGCATTTGCACATAAAAAACCGACCTCTGCTCTGGGTATTCTGACCCTGCCATGTGTGTGTATGCTAGGAGATTGTACATTGCATCGGACAATTTAATCTAATTTATTCATCAGTCAATGCATCTACATTCATGCAACTTGGATATGACTTTGAGATGCAAATATGCCATCACATGCCATTTTCATTTACAGAATAAATTTCACTGAATATGTCATTTGAAGCCTTGTTTCATTTTTGAAATATTATAGTGGCTAATTTGAATGATTAGTCGCATAAAACGAAGCAATAAGTTGCTGTGAAAATCATGGAACAATGAAGCCATAGATGTTGTTGAAAGATTCATGCAGTCCGGGGTTTGCGTGGATGTCCACATTTTCCATTAATATTTAAAAACTGAAGTTGACATAGCCCTATACCCCAATCGAGGTATAGGCCTATACCTCGATTGAGGTATAATACCCTGATTAAGGTATAATACCTCGATCAAGGTATTTTCCCCAACCTGTTTTATACTTGGAAGTTCAAGTTGAACAGGTCCGGGAAATGTATAGCCACATATATGCAACTCAGTGTATGTAGCCACGACTGAGTTGCACATCCTCACACTAGGACAGATATCAGTAGCGTCCTTTTCTTCGTGTCCAAAAATGACAAAAATGTACAATTGACTATGGCATTTAACTGCTTGTAAACATTTCAAATATACTTCTCTCCCCCGACACAAAGTATCTGCAGCGCAAGTACACGTAAATAGCACCAAGTCATGCCACTATCTTCCTATCACGTTCAAATGTTGAAAATGGCAGAAGTGCAAGAAACGTTCCAATGCGCCTGCACCGTTAATAATATGAACACTTTACGATATGCCGTGAAGAAGGCGTCTTCAGTTGCTGGGGTAACCGAGATGGCCTGTACCATTTCACACAACTGGTCACCTAATACGCAAGTTTGAGGAAATTCCTTGTGGACAAAGGGGTTTTCCGTTGTTATCACATTATTTCCCAAACTTTGACTGAACTTTTACACTGAAACAAGGTTCGCACACTCCTTGAAACTCCTGGAAAAATGAAAATGTAATTTCCAGTATTGGAAAATCTTGGAAAAATAAGCTTACTCCTTGAAACTCCTGGAAAATTAACAGTTGTGGTTTTGCTATATATTTTAAGATATAAAACTGAACGTAGCCGTCCAAATGTTTCTTCAAAAGTTCATGAATTTGGCGCCATAAATGGACTCTTTTTTGGTTATTTCAATCATAAAAGCCATAGTAAATCGTATAGTAAAATGTTAACCAATCAGAAATATATCTAGGTCAATTCGCTCACCAATTCGCTGTTTTCCGATTTTAAAATATTCATAGTTTGGGTTATAATATGGAAATTTCCGATCTCGGTGAAGAACGAAGAAGCAAGGAGAAAGAATGTCAAAAGTTTGCTAAGTACTTCAATACAGCGTGGCTTAGCCACCCAGATTATCGCGACTGGTTAGCACGAGAGTCCACTCACCGGGCAAAGTGCACAGTATGCAAGAAGAGTTTTGATATCGCCAATACTAGTGAGGACGAAAAATCCCACCATTTTAACTAAATTTGTGGTAAGAGGTCACTGTCATTCAAGGGACATAACTATGGAAGGGTATTTGCAAGTTTTTCAAGAGTTATTTCTCCTGATAATGGATATTACAAAAAAATGTGAGTCCTGTGTTGCTAGGGTCATATACTAAACGAGAAACCAAGGATTTATTCCATTATGCCATATTATCTCAATAGTAAAAAAAAACTATGCTGCCTTGTAACATTTTCAGATTCACTCTCATTTATAAGAACGTCTGTTTTCTTGTTTCTCATTCCCATGTAAATATACATTATGATGTAGAATGCTATGCAGGGATAAGTCCTGGAATCTGGTAATAAGTCATGGAAAATTCCTGGAATATTAAGTATTCTGAGTTGTGCACACCCTGTGAAATATAGACCATCTGATAGCACGAATTTATTCATTTCCTCATGGCCACATTACTTGCAATTTCACCAATACTAATACTTCCAAGTTGCAACAATGATTTTGAGTTCATATTTTCTCACAATGAACATATTCCTGACTGTCCAATACAATGGGTGACTGACAGCCTTTCTTTTATTATTTGGATGTTCGATTGGGCTGTACAGTCCCATTGGTAACGAAGTCAAGTGCAGGTGCAGAAATCTTCCTCCAGATCATCATTGAAAATTAGGAGATTCTGAGAAAATAAAGAACTGACAAGCACACTCACCAGTATAAATGAATTGCTCATGTTTCAAGGCACAAAATAACACCACCTACACAACTGAGCCACTCTATGTAAAGTTCCACGGAGACCACAAACATTCACATTTTCCAGAGCATCGAATCCGTCCAAAAATGGCATCTACGGCTTCACACTAAAGCATTATGAGAAGTAATCACATGATCCCTCGTGTCACATGGTGTACACAAACGCATGTGTACAGAAAGTGACCTTTCAAAAATTACCAACAGCGAGCACAAATCTTGTGCGTTGGTCAGATAATCACATGATTCGTTCACACGTGTTGGTGTGCCTACGTCACTTCCCTTCATGTGCCAAAGTAGAAGGCCGCCTAATTTTTTTACGCTGATCGGACAAGATTTATCTGCCTATGGCTTTAAAGGTGAAATGCAAAGGTTTTTAGAATGTAATTTTCATGTTTTATATTGGTTGAACAACGATAGACCGATATATCTATCTGCTTTGCTTGGTTTATTGTGAAGTAGTTTGTCTGTTAGAAGCTTTTAACTAGTTGGTACCAGAAGCCCACCTCAATTCTGATTTGCAAATCGTTAACGCTTATCTTTCCTTGATTGTGACGTCACATCAGACCAGCCTTCCGAAGGCTCAACGTTACAAGTATTGGCGTCCAGCTCGGTGGTCTGATGTGACGTCACAAACCAGTGTCAAACAAGGGCAGATAAGCGATGTGGATTTCATTTCTAAAATTGGCGGGATTTGAGATACCAATTTTGAAGCACTTTTCTAAAGCTACTAGGAAACAAAATACTTCAAATAAAACCAAACGAAGTAAATAGACGGATAGTTACAACATTAGCTAACCCATGGAGAGCATAAAAAGAAAAATACGAAAACCATTGCATTTCACCTTAACGAAAGATGTGCCATTTTGTGGATCTAAGCTGCATGGTCCGAAGCCCTGCCCCTTGAAACAATATGGCAGCCTATGTGACTGTGATACGGACATGGTAGACATAAACATATTAAAGGAGAACGTATTCCAGTCACATTATATTGGACTAAACCTGACATGAACGTGATGAATGCGGAAGTCCCCTCTGTCAACTAGGGTTTCCCTGTAGGATGAATTATACCCAAATAAGGTTCTAATGAAATCTGCCGCTGGAAAAATGCCTGCAGATTGATAGGGTGCACTCCTTAATGTTTTCATAGGCGTGTTCATTGGTTATTTTATGCACGGTTAGAGTAGTGTGGGAAAATTTATCAACTTTCCCACACTAAGTTGTAACTGTGCATAAAATAACCATTGAGCACGCCCATGAAAACATTATATTTATTGCTCAAATCTTAGCCTGCTATCAATGTATGCCATATTCCTCCTTTTGGAGGTCTCTTGCAAAGAAATTATCTCCCTTGATCGTCCCCTCGATCGTCCGCTAGGTGGCGTGTTCTCCGCGCATGCCCTTCCTTTTTTGCCTTTGCAGGCTTGTCAACAAGACCTGTTTTTGAGAGAGTCTCTTTTTACTAGTAATCCTAAATATTTAATAAAGGCTAGGGTTGTTGGTGCTGAAGTTATCTATCAGGACTACGTTCTCTACGTAGTCCCCCTTTTTATCCCTAAAAAGACTCGCTTATTTGTCTTATTTTATGTCTATTTCATTTCTGTTTACGTAGATTGCCGTGTGTCGACTGGACAACAACAACAAGCTGACCTGGCGCAGACAAGTGGGGCAGCCGTAAGGTTTCTTCTCTGCACGACCGCTGATATCAAGATTCAAGATTCACTTCAGTGTACTAACACCCAGTTGGGTAGAGTACATTATAACAGAATAAAAGAATCAAGTCAAGAGAAGATATCAGCCACACAAGCCCTACTTGCCGATTTCAGTCTGATGACAATCAAGCCAGCGCCAGCCTCGGATTCTTCCAAGTGGAAAGTACAGCCGACTACAAGGCCGGACAAGATTTCCTGATATTAGGGAAACAAGTCAGCTTTCATCTTGGGGGACTCCACCAGTCGACGACAGCACCCGGGCTCCATTCTCCAGCTAGCGGACGGGACCCGGGAACATACCCAAGGCTGGGACTCTGATCCCGAACATCGGAAGATTTCAAGACCGGGACTCCGGCCCCGAACATCGGAGGATTTCAAGACCGGGACTCCGGCCCCGTACATCGGGAGATTCAAGACCGGGACTCCGGCCCCGAACATCGGAAGATTTCAAGACCGGGACCCTGGCCCCGCACATCGGGAGATTTCAGGACCGGGACTCCGGCTCCGGCTCCGGCTCCGTACATCGGAGGATTCAAGCCGCTTTCCCATAGGTCGAAGATTTCTCCGAAGATTAAAGTCAAGTCAAGATTTTCTTCCTCGGAGGAGACCAGTCACGGACCCGGCACCGGGGCTCCACTACAAGCACGGACCGGGAACAGACTTCTGAAGACAACTCCTGTTCATTCTCCGCAAGTCCACGAGCCGGGGTCCCGGCGAAGAGCCATACCCCGGACTCGTAGCAGTGGACAAAACTACAGTTCGGAGCACAGATCGGGATCATCACTCATCTTCGGAGGAATCAAAGAGATGGACCCAGACCCCGGAGCGGGACCTCGGCGCCAGCACGGCACGGCCCTATACAGCACACCGGGACTCGGACTCCAGACCGGCACGGCCTTACACAGAGCACCGGGACCCCGGGTCACGGTCCTACACAGAGCAGTGGGACTCCGGATCACGGCCCTACACAGAGAGGGACCCGACCATCGGAGTGAGAGTTTTCTACTATGGACAAACCTAAAGTCCGGAGCCGGACCCCGGAGCAGAGGACGGCACGGACCTATCCATAACGCCGGGAGTCGGCTTCCAAGACGGCACGGCCTTATACGGAGCGCTGAGAGTCTACCTCCAACACGGCATGGCCCTATGTGGAGTGCCGAGAATCTACCTCCAAGGTAGCATGGACTTGTACAGCACGGACTTATCCAGAGCGCCGGGAGTCAACTTCCAAGACAGCGCGGACCCGTACATCAGACCCGGAGCCCGCGATCACAGCGGGGAGATCCCGAAAACGGAACCGGACCCCGGAACGGAATCGGGATCCCAGCTTCAGTCATTTACAGCGGGAGAGGTGTAGAGACCGCCTTAAACCTCAGAATCAGACACCTCCTTACAGTTATTGGGGTTACCAGGGCAGAGACCGGACTCCGATCAGGTTTATCCCCGACGTTTTAGACGTCGCTTCCGGGATTCCCGTCAACGTTCACACCGTTTCCGGGGATGCATCCAGGAGACGCACGGGTTATGATGAATACAGTTCAAGATACCATCATCGCCATTCCCCGTCAAGAGCCAGAGAGGACCCGGAGTCCTACAAGCTTAGCTGTCAGGAGCCCCGGGTACATACAAATTCTGAACCGGATTCCCGAGACGAAAGATCAGCGTTCCAGATCCGGACTCGGACTCGGACTAAAAGATCAAGACTTATCTTTTCAAGTTCCTTTGGAGTCAAGTGCTGTTACGGGACACAGTCACCTTCCAGCAGCACAGCTTTCTGCGACTGCGGACACTTCATCATCAGCTGTCTGTGACACAAGATGATCCCGTCTTCCTCCAGCAACGTCGTATCATCTACGACGTTCTGCTTCAATACCACCCTCTTCTCGTACAGGCCCGTTTTCCAGTCAAGAAGCGGAAACAGAGGAGAAGGAGAAGCTACCATTTAAAGCCGAGATGGCGACGCTATAGTCCTGGGTTCCAGAGATGGCTAGACCGGGCGATGGATAAGCAGTCAGATGATCCACCCCGGAAGCGAAGACGGCTTACAGCGATATCGCTTTACGGATTGGGCAAGCCTTCTGAAGAAGACGAGTCTGTGACATGCGCACAATCGCCGGAGTCATTCAGGAAATCTGCTCTCCGGAAACCCGACCCTTACAAGACCTACGTCCTATGTGGAGATAATCTACCTTTCAAGTCTCCGAAGTCGGACCCGGATTTAGACAGACTTCTGAAACATGATGTTAACTCGACATAGGGTTACTTCATATACCGATTGGTTCCTTACAGCTATATCAAGTTGATACAGGACCCAGACGTCAGACAGAAAGATGGCTCCTTCAAGCTCACCGGACGGGATAATGGCCCCGCAATCAGGGTTTGGATTCCGTCAACAGAGAGCTGCCTCGACAACTACTGGCGTCAACGGGTCACTGACACGACGCCTTTCCGGTTAAGACAAGGCAAAGGGCAAGTCTAGCAGAGGAGGTCGCCACGGACAGTCTCCCTGTCAGAACTCGGGCAACCTACCCAACCAGGATACTCAGAGTAGTTTCGCCCTTACAAGAGAGGACAGTTCCAAGGTAAAGAGGGAATCTTGACCGGACCGGAGCAGGAGCAACCTCGTTCATCGGAATTGATGGTTCTCAGCCTCACCTTCAAACCACTAGTCATCTAATCAAGTTTCAAGTCTTTACTTTGTAGGCGGTCGACCCTGATGACATAGAAGATCAGCGTCACTCTGTCTCAAGATTTTCGTCGAAGAAGTCAGTCCTTACGTGAGATCTATTCCAAGTCCCGACACTTCTTCTGGCGATCATCCTCGATCTTCTAGAGCCGGATCCTACTCTTCATCGGATAATCTCGGACCCGAGTTTGTGATCAAGAAAATCAAGACCTCGGAGAAAACGGTTAGTCGGGCTCGACTAAATCCGTTCCTTGGGAGCGAGACATCCAGTCTACAGTGGGCAGGCCTAGGTCCAGACTGAGGTTCCGTCCTTTCAAGTCCAAGTCAACGCGGACCCGTACACCGGAATAGGACCCGGGGATCAAGTCCTCTCCAATCCGAAAATCCGGATTCGGACTCCGGAACAGATTTGGGACTTCAGCTTCCAGTGGGATGACAGTAGAGACCGGACCAGGCGATGGGGTCGGACACCTACTGAGTATATTCGACACTACAGGAATTGGACTCTGTCTCCCGATTGTCGTCATTTCCGGCGTTCCAGAGGGCGTTTCTCGAGTTTCTCCTCCACGATCACGTCGGTCCAGGGTTGTATCCTGGGACCCCACGGATTATGAAGAATGGAGGAGAATACTACATTCAAGCGTCAGGCAGTCTTTCTGCATCTGGAACCCGCACCTGGAACCGGACCATCAATGCTGGAACAGCGGCACAGTCTTCGTCACTTGACCACAGATAGTTCAACCACCCGAGGACTGTTGGATGGAGATACTGTCTACCTGTCACTCAGGACCTAGCACAGTTTGGTCGGATCCAGGTACCACCATTACAGGTTTTCGACTACAACTGTACCTGAGGGCAAGAACAAGCAATTCGAAGGATGCTCGTCCCAGAACATCTTCACGCCCTTCCAGAGCGGCGATGCCGGATCCAGTTTCACGCGAGCACAGTCGGAGAGGTTTTCACTCACCGATGCGGCCTCCACAAGTTGGAGGGGTCCATTAGTCCAGCACAGATAGCCGGCACATGGATCCCATGGCAGACAAGCAAGGCATCATCCTCCTTAGAGATGTCTGCGTTAAAGAGGGCAGTCCCCCCTTGGAGTTTGCAGTTGCACAACACGTCAGTACTGATTACGAACGTTAACAGTACGGTCGTCAGCTACGTCAAGGTGGGGGGGGGGACAAGATCCCAGTCACTGTTTCAAGAAACATCAGCACTGGTCCTAGGAGCACAGTATCAGCGATGCCATGTCACAACACCACGTGTTTCACATCACTTCAAGGTCACCGCTGACAGCTTCCTCCAAGTCCTACAGGGTACTACAGGCGGAAGATCACTTTTTCTATGGAGGCTCCGGGACCCGCAATGGCCGAACCCACACGTCTGCTAACGATCCAGAATTCCTTTGCAGACCAGGGTTTTTTCTCCAGGGCCAATTGTACAGACGATGACAGCAGCAAGCTACTATTTACTGTACAGTTGCATCAAGCCCGGAGAATGTACTATGGTAGAGGACCTGTGGCCAACACTGCTTCTGTTCCAGCAACAGCTGTCTTTCCTTCTACATCTGCATCAGGACAGGGAATCTCAGCCAAGCATTACACGGGGGTATCAATCCGCATCATCCAGGGTTGTCAGGTTGACCTCCGGAATCGACATTAAACAAGATTCCAGCATTTCGGCTTTCTATGGCCTTCGCCTTACAGTCTCGCCGAACACGTCAACTATCACCCAAGGGGACCTGGATGTGGTACTAGGGCATTCTTACGTCCACCATTTGAGCCATTACAGTCAACTGTAGTCAAGGCCCTGTCCTACAAGACAGCTTCCTGACAGCCTTCACTCCACTATCAGAGCTTCACGCAGTGGAACACAGTTCCCTGACATGGATGACAGATTGGTCAACCAGATCTTTTCATCCGATTCCGGATTTCGTCACCTAGAACGATTCCACACGTCAGGGACCAGGTGTCCAAAGACTGTACCAGATTCCAGCACTGACAGATTTCGTCGGCCTGCTGGAGGAGGATAGGTTTTTATATCCAGTCGGAGCCCTGCGGCACTCTTTTACAGAAAAGACAAGGGGCTCCAGTCGTCTTCTTCTATCATCACTTCTAAACAGATCCATCGGCTGACATCACTAGTTCATGATCACCGTTTGGGTTGAAGAAGACTGCCGACTGGGTTTACCAACTCGCCATCGATGCTCCTCCTCTTTTATGAAGACATCGTCTCACAAGACTAGAGCCAGTGCGATGTCCGGGCCACTTTGGGGAAAACTTATAGTTGAACGATATTGTTGACACCTGCGCTTGGACGATCAATTCAACTTCTGCTGGCTTCTATCACAGACATGTCTGTACAGACAGATAGGATGACTACGCTGGACCTACAGCTACAGCCCAGTGCATAGTCCACTACTCCTATCAAAGAAAAGGGGGGGGGGGCGCCGCTCAAGCAAGATCCCGACAATCCAGTAGCATGAAGAAGCAGACCATGCTGGAGACGAAGGGACTTCAAGGCATCACGATGGCATCTGATTATCTGGCAATAAGTATACGAGCAAATGGTCGGTGCAATATTCCACCTCTCGCCGTATTACTTGTAATTCCTTGAGCTCCCTTAGCCTCTATACGACATGGGAATTATCAGGATATTACTGGGCATACCAGATCTAAACAATCAGAACAAGGCGTGCTCCGCACAACCCAAAGACAAGACTTCAAGACCGGCTACCCAACCTCCTCTGTTGGGAGTCTGGCATACATTGATAGCAGGTTCAGATTTGAGCAATAAATATGAAACATTTATAAATAATGTTGATATTTATTATCAAATCAAACCTGCTATCAATCTTGATTTGCCCAACCCATCCTCCCCACTTTGCTACGGCCTTGACTCAAAACACGTCTTGCATAGCATTGGAAAAAGAGGAGGGGCATGCGCGGAGAACACGCCACCTAGCGGACGATCGAGGGGACGATCAAGGGAGATAATTTCTTTGCAAGAGACCTCCAAAAGGAGGAATATGGCATACATTGATAGCAGATTGATTATCAACCAGATTATAATGAAAGGTTGAAAACATATTTTAAACTTTGACAACCTTTCTCCCCTTTCTTGAAAAAAACTTGTCCACTGATGCTCCTGTCTCTGTTGGCTTAGTGCCAATGTCAGTGGACGAGTTCATGTGGTCTCTCAAATGGGGAGTGATACTGTCAGCTGCATTAGCTGTGTGGAAATTACGTGGATATTTGTGTCGTTTTGTTAATCAATTTCACGATGGAAACAACAGTTAAACTTGAGAAAGAAATTTCATCTTGTAATTTATTTGTTTTATTCGATTGTTACTTGTATGAAAGCAGACGTTCCTTTCCTCATCCGACTTGTGAAATGGAATCTCTCAATAAACACCTGCTGCTTACGGGTGTTGATTTCACATAACCATGCTAAAACGTGTAATAAATGCGCAGTTAGCTCGATTTTATTGACACAAGTGTTATAGAATTTCCAATGTTTTCCTGTCCAGATTTGAAGTTGCCTGTTCAATGGACAGGTCTCTGGCTAACACCTCGCTCAAACCTTTGGATTTCTTCACTATGTACATTTTGCATACTGTAACATTTATTATTCTGTTCCAGCACTATATTACCTTGATGACATTATACTAGAATTATGGATGCGGCCAGTAAGCAAGACTTTCAGTGCGAGTTTTTGAAGTTTAATTTCCAGTCAGTGACAAGTATATTATAATTGAAATTATTATAATTGAATTATAATTATAGGTCTGAATATTTAGTGATAGTACATGCTTAGGTAACATTTCCCCATTCCTCTATATTCTTGTACTATGAATTCGTACAAATGTGTACCGAAGTTGAAATATTGAAAAAACGGTTTTGAACATTTTTTCTTTTCTTATTTTTTTATTTTTTTATAATTGGCATGACTAAACAATACTGATGTCCCACAGATTAGTTTCATATAAACTAGAATGAAAGTAACTCCGAAAAGTGAAGTCATTGTGATATTCTATATTTCGGTAAAGGTTATACCATCGTCAGGAATACACAGGTAGCACCTGTACGAAACTCTCTCACATAAAATCTTGTGTGTTTCACGTAAGTTCCTCGTAAGAATCTCACATGTGAAACTGAGGTGAGAACTAGTAAGAAACTAGCCAGAAACTTACGTGAAATTTAACATGCAAATGAGGTGAGTTTTGTGAAATCTTGCCTAAATCTTGTGAGACCTCTTATGAGATTCCTACATTGGAGCCCGGCAATTCTTGTCAAAACCTCACATGAGATCTCTTGTGAGATTTCAGGACCTAAGCACTTAAACAACAAAAGATGGCTAAACCATTGGACCATCAATTTTAATGTTTCAATTTTGTCTACGTTAGTGAAGCACTGACTTGAACAGGACATGTAGCTTGGTACACATAAGCCTCAAATTGTTTTTAGTTTAAAATCTTTAAATACATATGAACAAAGAGTAGAACCTGTTTAATTACAAGATGATTCATATTACTTCACAAAATTTCACAGAACATGTTGTTGTTGTTGTTGTCCAGTGTGATCTTAATTTTCAGACTTAATTGCTCATAATAGCCAGTAAACATAGTTTCTGAAATGTCACTATGATCCCAATAAACCTACCTCAATAACTGTTCCTTTTCTCAATACTATAGCATATGTATTTCACCAGTAAACCATCTAATACTTGTAATTTCCTGAGAGTGAGGACATACCAACCATATCCCCTGATTAACAGTATTTCCCTCCAAAGTTTCAATTTTCCCTCCAAAAGTTACACAAAGGATTTCAGTCAGTAAAGGGATACCAGTACTATAATCTCATAAGAGATCTCTTGTGAGAATTTGGACTCTGTTAATATTGAACATTTTCTCTTCAGATTTTGTCAAAGTCCCGAAACTTATATGATCTCTCGTGAGAAAAAGGGACTCAGTTGTTTTCCCATATATTTCTTCTGGTGCAGAATAGAAAACCTCACAAGAGATATTTTCTCACATAGTTCCTCGTATGATTTCATTTCCTCACAAGAGATTTAAGTGAGAAAAGTAAAACCTTGTCTCGTCTCTTATGTGTCTTACTAGTTGAGGAGAGTTTCTCACCAGAATCTCATAAGAATCTTACTAGAAACACATCAGATTATATGAGACTGTTTGGTACGGGAATTTATGTCCCATCCCTAGGTAGAAGAAGTCTTAACTTAAAATGTGTGAAAACCCCACTCCCTGGGGCATAAACATGTTGTGAATCCCCAGGTAATCCACCACTAAACCGGACCCTTGCCCGAGGTTGGGGGGGGGGGATTTCGTTTGACTCCAGCATAAATACACGCATTGGAGAAGAAAACGATCTCAAAATTCGCCCAAATAATTACCAACACAATGGACGAGGTCATATTTTTGTCGATACTACTTTCAAGCATTTGACACTGACACTATCCAACTGCCTGGTTCTTTAGGAAAAAATATAAAATGAGGGCCTATGCAGATTTGGGGGGGCAGTTGCCACACTCAAGAATATTTTGCTCATAAGGTGACAGACAATTTGACTGGTGGAGGAAGCCGGAGTACCCAGAGAGAACGATGGGGGAGGGGGAAGATGACGGAGGGTGTCACATCTCTGTGTGTAGAGGGGGGTGTATGATTTTAATTTGGGATGCATTTCTTGGGATGCATTTGATTTTTATATTTATTGTTCCTCAAACCTCATGTATCTCTTTGCCAATTTCCAGAAGGTTTCCAATCCTCCGGTTTTTGTCAAAATATATCCAATTACCTGAAATTTTTAATAATAAATTATATCTTAATCATTATGCACAGTGACTGGTATCACTGTTCCTAGTATCTATAATATTTTCAAATCATATGAATTCCCACTTCAATTTTCATATCTGTACCATACTAAAGTTTCTGATTCTACAGTAGCTGTGCCTTTTTCAGCAGAGTGAATTAAAATTAATTATTGAATATACCCAATGAATTACCAGACTCAAGTCTTAAGTTTAATCTTCCACCAAACTGACTGTCACCATATGAGTGAAACAAACCTCATACAAGTAGACAATGTTATGTTTCCCATTACTTATATCAGGAATGAACTTAGTTTTACTTATATAGGACTAGAATATAGAAAACTAACATGACTGATGACTACCCTTATAAAAAAAAACCACGGTAAAAAGTATGGTAAAAAAACCACGGTTTTTTGGGACAGGTAATTACCATACAAATTACCGTGGTAATTACCATACAAAACCGTGGTAATTACCATACAAAACCGTGGTAATTACCATACAAATTACTGTGGTAATTACCATACAAAACCGTGGTAATTACCATACAAATTACCGTGGTAATTACCATACAAAACCGTGGTAATTACCATACAAATTACCGTGGTAATTACCATACAAAACCGTGGTAATTACCATACAAATTACCGTGGTAATTACCATACAAATTACCATACAAAACCGTGGTAATTACCATGGTAATTACCTGTCCCAAAAAACCGTGGTTTTTTTTACCATACTTTTACCATAGTTTTTAACCGTGTTATTCATCCAGTCCGGAGATTCACCGTGGTATTTACCTTACTATTAACCTACAAATTACCATGGTATCTACAAACCATTCACCATAAATTACCAAATTATCATATTCTGCCTCATGCAATTAGCATACAATTTTTTTACCATACTTTTATCATGGCTTTTTAACCGTGGTAATCATCCAATCTTGGGATTCATTGTGATATTTTACCTTACAATTAGTCAACAAATTACCATGGTATCTAAAACACACTCCCCATAAATTAACAAATTATCATATTTTGCGCCATGCAATTTTCTACAGACAATTGTTCAAAATCGAATATAATGGTCTCTAAAAGAACTGTATCAGAATGAGTATTGTTAATGGTAAACTTTTAAGAAAATGATGGCTGTGTGGAGATAAAGTGGGGTTCCACAAACAATGAAACTGTGATTCTGCAACAGCAACTCTCGAATTCACTGCAAATGCAACTAATCGGATAAGAAAGTGCAGACTTATTTCCCAGGAACGAATAAAAGAAAAAATGGTTGGGTGAAGTTTCAACTGATTTAATGAAGCAAGACAAAATATTTATACAGTAAACATAATATATGTGAGTCGGTCTTTCCTTGTGTGTCTGTTTCCTATACTAAAGTAACAATCAATGTTATCCCCTCATTTCTTCAGCTGTCTTCATTTCAAATTCTTTACAGCGTTGTTAAGTTTCTCTCGCATGAAGAACTTTATCTCCGACAATGTCTTCTGGTGGAATTGTTGCTGCACTGAATCTGAAAAAGAAAGAAATATATACTATAGATAAACTGCAGATATTATACCCCAAGCTGTAAACTGACCAACATAGAATTACATCTTTTAAAGGGAGGTAACTCAATTCTATGATGCGTGTCAAGTAACATAATACAGCGTATAAATAAAGTAGTACCACTGACTGAATAATCAACACAAGAGAATGTTCCTTATCATTTTAAGATGGCCACATCAACCAGGTCTACATCTTTCAAAGGGAGGTAACTCAAGTCTATGATATTTGTCAAGTAAAATAATACAGCTTATTATTAAAGTGGTAACATTGACTGAATAGTCAACAATAGAGATGGTTCAATATAATTGATGGGGACATAACCAGGTCTACAAAGATGGGAGCAGAGTAATAAACGCATAATGATTCTGAGGAAAACTTGTGCGACGGGGTGCGATGGTGTAACTCTTTCCAGGTTGCCATGAGTTCAAGTGTAGTTATAATGGACCCTATGCATATTACCAGTCTATGGAAATGGCCCCTACAAGGAACTGACATCAACTGAGAAAAGCTGATGTGCATATAGGCTTTATTCAGGTTGATTTTTTTATTGCCACCAATTAATTTTCACAAAAAGTGTCTGTTATACTTACTTGCAATCTCCTGGACATGACTGGGATCCATGCCTGGCTTTGCTTGAAGGCCCCCGACTCGCTTCCCCCGCCAACAGAATGCATGGATAGAAACTCGTCACGATACAGAGCTTGAAGGAGGGTGTTCATCATCTTCCTCGGGTCTTAAAATTCCAGAAGATATGGAAAACTGAAATGGCAAAATTTGATGCAATGGATTAGTCCCATCAATGCCTTTTATTTCAATTCAATTCTATGAAAATAATCTGTATGTATTTGATATGCACAGGGAAAACAATATCATGTGATTCAATTTGCAAGTAACAAATAGCCGAGAATGGTCATGCTTATCAGTGTTGTGTGAAAAGAGAAGTGAAAATACAAAAAAAAAAACTGAAAAGACAAGATATGATGTAATACGACATTACGTTAGTCCCATGAATGAGACTTTTTAGGAAAATAAGTTGCAGATTTTATGTTGTATCCTTAAGAAAACATTATCGCATCTCATTCAATGTTTAAGTAACAAATAGCAGACAATATTCATGCTTATCAATGTTATGAAGCTTACATTCCCAAAATGTGAAAACAGCTTACCAAAGATTCTTCACCTGCCCCCGATGTGTCTTCCGTGGTCACCCATTCCATTCCATCTCTGGAAACATCGACAACGACTGGGCTGGTGTCAGATGTTGTCGGGGAGGATGGTCTCACTGTGACACAGTGGTCGTCTTGGTGGTGGATCGTTGACTCACTGGGGCTTACAGTAGCGAGATGCTGGGTTGGCAGACTGGTTCGTTGTTGGGGCTGAAGTAAATCGGATAACTTTTCCACCATGGATGGAAGACCTGAAAAGAGAAATATTCATGGTTTTATAATTTATATGCCATATGGGTACATTCCAAACTTAAAATCAATTAAGAGTTCAAACCAAGGCATAATGAGGTAAATATGCTGGATTCTATACCCCGGTTGCTATGGTTCACATAATTTATAGAGCCCGCCTGTTTACTAACTATGATACGAATGAGTTCAAATCAACGTCGCACCAGTTATATTTCAGCAACACGGCGACGACAACCCCTTTCACAATATTGATAATTTCTTAACTTTGCTAAATATAACGAGCTTACTATTTATGAAATTTGTTACTATAGAGAGCTTGCTATTCCCCAATTTAGTCGGGTCTTACGACAAGCATACTGGGACTGAGGCCCTATTCCTTTTAACGACACCCAGCAGCCCCATGGGGCTAACTACGATACAAATTTTACTTAAGGAGAATTACTTGGTAAGACTTTCGATTAATTCCTCCAAATTCAACTAACCGGCAAGGGAAGAAACTGTAGCCACTAAGGATTCATTCGTTGCCCTGAGGGCCTTTTTTGTTTCCTGGAGGTCTGCGACTGCCCGCTGTAGATCAGCTACTTCTTTCCACAATTCTGCTACCTCTGACTGTGATTGCGATGTCACCTGTTCGTGAAAAGGACAATTTGTATATACAATTTACAATAATACAAAATACATATTTTGATTCAAATTACTGTTTCAGTACTGTACATGTAGAAATTAACGTTTCACAATATTACAATTATTAACATGTACAGTATGTCACTGAAGGTTTTGGAAATGGTTCTATTATTCATGTAGTCAGGTACCTGGCCTGTTATCTAATAAAAAACCCAAATATTTGTGACATCAATTCTCTCTGTTCATGTCTTTTTACCAATGTTATGCATGCTGGTTTTCTCCTTATAAAATGGTGGAACCACTATATCATTATTTTCAAAACTTGATAATTATTATTCTTCAAGTTTCAGACAAACAATTAGTCAAACAATCAAGAGATACAAAATGTTTTTACTAACATATAATTTTCATTTTTTTGAAGTTGTCGATATCATAGAACCATATTATAATCTCTATGTTTGCACATTTTTGGTGTTTAAGATACATGTTTCGCAATCAAGTTTCATTTATAAACACAACCTTTGCCAATGCTGGCTTTGTGCACAATAAAAAAATGTTGACTCAGCAAGTTTTTGCATCATAAAACAATTACATAGACAGACAAAATAAATACTCACTGCTAAATCTCAAAACTCGGGCTGCAACTTTCTGGACTTTGCCATTCTTCATTGGACAGTTGACTTGACAATGACACACAGTGTCAATGCCCCAGGTATCGTTGTTCATATCATTGTTGTTGTTGTTGTGGCATTTCCATAATCCGCCACCCCGGTCCGCTCGACGAGTAACACCATGAACACAACATCATATTCATTGTTGAGCTACTCAGTTTAGTCGATCAAACGATCAACTTTGCTTGACCACACAGTAGGCCAGCTGGGTTACAGTGAAGAGTCAAAACAACGCGAATTTTCTCACACAAACCATGAAACAACAGTACTCGACATTTTAGCCTCGTTTCCGTCACGATGAGCGCGACATCTATCGGCCAAATAAGAAAGACAACTCTTCTTTATAATTTACGGCCTGGCAGTGATTTATCAGCGCGAGTATTGTCATATGTATGAATATATCGGTTATTTAATAGATTGTTGTTTTATTTTTGATTGAAACTATATAATTCATCACATTATGAGCTGTATATATGTAACGATCGGCATATATAGCATTCATCTGAATGCATGATTACTAACCAAACAAAAAGTCCTTTTTCAGCCGTAAGAAAAGGCAAGTTATGATCTTTACAATGACAGTCTTCAAGCAGAGGTGTAAATGGTGTATTTTATTAAAGTGCCTATATGTGGTTCTGAAACGGAGAATATAACAAAGACTTACGAACGTCGTATGCATGCTCACGACGTGCCTTGCATTGTTGATGCGCCCATTTGAAACAGCAAGCAAATTTGATGGCAGTGGCACCATGTTGTTTTATCCACGATTAAATCGGATGTACCGGTACATATGAAGTATCTTCATGGCTTATTGAACGGTGTCATTGTCTGCTAGCGCGAGCTAGTGTGATTAAGGTGTGAACTCAACAGGACGTTTTTACAGTCAATGTATGGTAGGAAAAAAACCTACGTTTTATCAGTGGTTTTACTGTGTGGATATATGGATATGTGAGCCATTATTTGTAATGGAATATGTATGTAAACCTATAGTTTGGCAATTTTGTTTGATATTTCGAAAGTAATAATTATGAAATAAAACTTTATTATTGTAAGAAACTCTTGTTTTCTACAAAGATCAACTTTTAGGGAACATTTCATAGAAACACAAATTGTCTCAGAAAAGTGTATGGTACATACATGTGACACTAAAATGCTGGGTATTGTGAACCTG